>JAFEMH010005402.1:0-164259 GCA_022495995.1 Adenophora triphylla var. japonica
ATCACGAAGAAATCGAATCCGAAGGTGAAGGCGTCCGACTCCCGAACATACGAAGACGACCCACCATGCCGCCGGACGTGTCCACTGCCCGTACGGATCCCCAAGAATGACGTGATCCGGCGGTGCCGCGCTGATGATCAATGAGAGGAGAAAGAGGGTCTCGGAAGAAGTCTCAGGGAATAGGAGAAGCCTCCCGTCGGACGGAGTGCCGCCGTGGTCTCCTCGCCCTAGCACGAGGTGCCCCGCAAGCAACCATCCTCCGTATGAATCTCTTAGCCCCGATCACTTGCTTCGTCGGCTTCTCGACGACCACCTCAAATATAAGCCGCACAAAAGCAAAAGCGTCAAAAAAAAAAAAAAAAAGAGAGGTGATGCTAAAAATGATGAAACAAAGGAAAGAAAAGAAGGGGAAAAGGTGAAACCATACTTTCATACCCGGATGAGGCCGGAAAGCTCGTGGAAGTCGCTCGGGCTGAGAGATCTGCACCCTCAATCGGACCCCCGTCCCGGATATAGGAAAAATCCGTCCGAGGGTACCGCGGGATCCCAAGCCCCTCCCTATCCAAAACCTGAGGCATCCTCGGCCTCCTCCAAGACGAACTTGTCGCATACGGCTCAATCGCCACGAAGTCCGAGAAGTCTTGACACGCTCGGTAATCATCCCAGTCACGGGACCGATCGCTCGGGTGCATCATATCGGCGGGAGGCTCCACCGGTGTCCTCAAAGGCGAGTTCACGCCATGCTTTGGCGCGTCACCCTCTCTCCCGGATAATATGCATCGCAGGTCAAACCCTCAAAATCCTCCAGCTGCCCGCATCCGGATCTCGAGGCGCCCTTGAGTTGCGCCACCTCAGCGATCCCGGGGAAGAATATCATCCCCTCATCTGTCTCGGCCTCCCGTCAAAAGGAAAGCGATCCGCGTACACGAGTCTCTCGCCCCACAGGAGCTTATCTTTTCCCGGGCATGCTTGGACCAAGGCTGCATGGCCGGATACGCCCCGACGTACGCCTCGGCTGCCTCCGCACCGTGACGTGAAAGAACTCCGGGCGCCCGGCCACCGCGAAGGCAAAGATCGAGATCAATCCAAGTGCAAAAAAAAAGAAGTGCGTGCTCAAAGGAAAGAGGGAAAGCAAAAAGAGAGCTTATACCTCCGTGAGCAAACTCGAAAGATAGAAGTGAGCTCACAGAGCCTTCCATTTTGTATCTATCAAGAGCAAATACAGCTCAGCCGGCGCCTCCCCCAGGAAATATCTCCAACCGTCTCCATGTCCCTCCAAGGACCTCGGCAAGGCAAAGACCGCCGTCCCCTCGGCATGACCAAGAGCGTGCTCGAGAAAGTAAACCACATGAAGGACCTAGCAATCTGCTCGGCGCTAAACCTATCCTCCCCAGCCTCGTAACTCGCGATGGTCTCCACGATCTTACCGTAGACCACGGCATACTCCATCCCCATCCCCTTTTTGGGAATAGGGGAAAATCCCAGAAGAGCCTGCAGGTCCGCGTCACTGTAACCATCTCTCCACTCGATGCTGCGTCCATTAAAGGACAGACCCGTGATCGCAGCATAGTCAGAAGGCGTAACAGTCGCCTCGCCCCAGAAGAAGTGGAATGTGTGGGTCGCATCCCACCAATGCTGCGCTAGAGCGAACATCAAGCCCTTGCTCTTAGGGAACTTGACCAGTCCCCTCAAGCACTCGACGAACTCCCAGAGCCCCGTCTCAACAACAATCTGTCTCGGACTCGACAAAGCTCCTCGGCCCGCATTCGGAAGCCGGTCCCACAAGTCAATCACAGACTCCACCGATCCTCGAGTCTTCATTTTGTTCGATTTGCTCCGTCACAAAACGGTGTCCGCCCTGTAAAAAAAAGGGGGGGAGAGAGAAAATGTCAAAAAGATTGCATTTGCATTAAAAAAAAAAAAAAATTCGACAGCATAACAGCATACAATGAGCATAGCCCCATTTTTCTCGCATGAAATAAAACAATTTTCAGCAAGTCCCAATGCATTCATCAAAAAAAAAAAAGATGCATTCCTACGAAAGTAAAAACTCCGTCCCATGTTCAACAAAAAAAATGCATACATGCATATCATCCATCTTACATGCAACGGGAGGAAAAATCCGTCCCACTTTTCAAAAAAAAAAAATCCCAAAATGCATGCATTGCATCATCATTCATCAATATCAAAATTAAATCATCATCATCAAGAACATGCAATATTCAAAAAAAAAAAAAAACAATCATAATTCTCGAATTTTCACATGCAATTTCGGATACAAAAAAAAAATGGCAAAAATGCCAATTCTTTTTCCCAAGCAAAATGCACATTTTGGGTTACTCATATACTCATTACAACATGCAAAGCATCAAAATCAAGATTCAAAGCCAAGAACATCAATCATTCGAATTTTCGAAAAAAAAAAGAATTCAAAAATCACCCAAAAATTTCAAGCAAGAAATCGACAAGAGGATCAAGAGGATTCGAAGTATACCGTTCGGAGATGCGGATCCGAAGCCCAATGTTGCCAAGCATCGGGGTAATGCTCCTCCTCAACCGATTGCGAAAGATTGTAATGCCTCCTCATCCGGACAAGCTCCAATCGCCTCTCCGCTATGGGACCACGTCCTTGGCCTTGAAAAGCGCCTTCCCCGTGTTCCATTGCTTGAAAAATTGAAGAAAACGGACGAATTTTGAAGCTTCTAGGGCCAAAAATGGCTGTTCTCCTCGTTTCTGTCTCCCTCTCTCTCGGCAATTCAAAAATTGGACTGAGGAAGAAGAAGGGCGTTGGCCCCATTAATACCCCTGACTTTCCATTCCGCCCGCGCGGATGGGATTGTCGGGGTCAAAATGACTCTTTTGCCCCTTAAAATTTCGGGACTGCAATTCGGTCCCAACTTGACAGAGTTAACCAAAGATAACCAAAGTCGGCCCTTGTCAAAAAAAAATCTACCCGGCGGTCAAACGTAAGACCGAGTGACCCGAGAAAGATAACGAGATCCCGTATCTTTCATCAAAATTGCCCGGCGATCAAACGTAAGACCGAGTGCCCGAGAAAGATAACGAGATCCCGTATCTTTCATCAAAATCTTCCGGCGATCAAACGTAAGACCAGGAGTGCCCGAAAAGATAACGAGATCCCGTATCTTTCATCAAAATTACCCCGTGTCAAACGTAAGGCCGAGGTGCCCCGAGAAAGATAACGAGATCCGTGATCTTTCATCAAAATTACCCCGATCAAAGCGTAAGACCGAGTGCCCCGAGAAAGATAACGAGATCCCGTATCTTTCATCAAAATTACCCCGGCTGATCAAACGTAAGACCGAGTGCCCCGAGAAAGATAACGAGATCCGTATCTTTCATCAAAATTGCCCCGGCAGTCAAACGTAAGACCGAGTGCCCCGAGAAAGATAACGAGATCCCGTATCTTTCATCAAAATCTTCCCGGCGATCAAACGTAAGACCGAGTGCCCGAGAAAGATAACGAGATCCCGTATCTTTCATCAAAATTACCCCGGCGAGTCAAACGTAAGACCGAGTGCCCTGAGAAAGATAACGAGATCCCGTATCTTTCATCAAAATTACCCCCGGTCAAACGTAAGACCGAGTGCCCCGAGAAAGATAACGAGATCCCGTATCTTTCATCAAAATTACCCCGGCGATCAAACGTAAGACCGAGTGCCTCGAGAAAGATAACGAGATCCCGTATCTTTCATCAAAATTGCCCGGCAATAAACGTAAGACCGAGTGACCCGAGAAAGATAACGGATCCCGTATCTTTCATCAAAATTACCCCTAGTCAAACGTAAGACCGAGTGACCGAGAAAGATAACGAGATCCCGTATCTTTCATCAAAATTACCCCGTGATCAAACGTAAGACCGAGTGACCCGAGAAAGATAACGGATCCCGTATCTTTCATCAAAATTACCCCCGGCAGTCAAACGTAAGACCGAGTGACCCGAGAAAGATAACGAGATCCCATATCTTTCATCAAAATTACCCCCGGCAGTCAAACGTAAGACCGAGTGCCCCGAGAAAGATAACGAGATCCCGTATCTTTCATCAAAATTACCCCCGGCAGTCAAACGTAAGACCGGGTGCCCCGAGAAAGATAACGAGATCCCGTATCTTTCATCAAAATCATCCAACGGCAGTCAAAAGTAAGTCCGATCTCCCCGAGAAAGATAACGGATCCAGTATCTTTCATCAAAATCCTCCGGCAGTCAAACGTAAGACCGATTTCCCAGACGAATACGTCTGATTTTCCCCCAGCAAAGGCTAACGAAATCCCCAGCAAAGTTAACGGAATCCCAAAAGCCAGCGAAATCTCGAGTAAGACTCGAACTACGAAAGGGCTTGATTCCCACTAGGGATACGTAGGTAGCCTATCATTAGGTCCAGCCCCTCGACCAAAACGGTCACCCTCTCCTTCGGCAGCAGACGAAGTCCACCGAAAGGCCATCATCATCAAGGTCCGAGGCGCCTAAAAGGCCATCATCATCAAGGTCCGAGGCACCTAAAAAGCCATCTCCAAGGTCCGAGGCACCTAAAACGCCATCTCCAAGGTTCGAGGCACCTAAAACGCCATCTCCAAGGTTCGAGGCACCTAAAACGCCATCTTCAAGGTTTGAGGCACCTAAGACGCTATCACTAGAAAAACGATAAATCACAAAAATCCCCAGCGGAGCGGATGCAGTCGAGACCAAAAATGGTCATTCCTATCCCAGCCCGAGAGCGGATAGCCATCAGACCAAAAATGGTCATCTCTTATCCCCAGCAGAGTTTCTTTCCAGTAACCGACTGTAGAACTCGCTCATCAGGTTCGAGGCACCTAAAACGCCATCATCTCCAGGGTCAAAGACCCGAACTACGACTGGCTTGATTCCCATTCGGGATACGTAGGTAGCCTATCGCTAGGTTCAGCCACCCGATCACTCGATCATCCTGCCAAATATGGAGCCTTACTCTTATCGACGACCCCGCTTCCTTCGAAGCGCCGTCGCCGAGGGGCTCTTGTAAGTGCTCCAATTTGAGCTTGTTAGAATTTTCGTTAGAAAATTAACGAAAGTTATAACATTTCTAACAATTCCTAACTATCCTAACATTTCTAACAAAGTGAGGGTAAAATGGGCATTGTTATTTAAGGTTAAACCTTAAAAAGAATCTCAAAAAGAAAAAACAAAAGAAGAAAACCAAATATAGCAATCTTTGGAAACATAAACTTTGTCTAATTTGAATTTCAAAAGAAATATTCTTCTTGTCCAAAGCCGAAGCTGCATTTAATGAAACGATTGCACGCCTGGACCTGTCCGCGCGGATGAGATTGTCAATTTCAGAGGGCTATAAATTGAGCCCTCCAGTCACAAAAATAAGGAGGAAAAACACAATTGCACCGAACCTCTGGCGAAATATAGAGAGAAAACAGTGAGAATTCTTCAAGAATTGTCACCTTTTTCTCTCCAATCTTTCCCAACTCATACTCATCCATTCACTCTCATATTCAAGCCTTAAACACTCATACACTCAAGCCAAACACTCAAGAACACAAGGAAGATTGGTAAACCCTCCTCTTCCTAACCCTAAATCTCATCCATGCATGCATCTTCAAACTACAAAATGTAGTTCTTTCATCTTCTTTCTTTAGATCTAAGAAGATCACCATGGAAGACCATCTCCATGGATGATCTTCTACAAAGATCAACATTATTTTCAAAGCTTTTCTTGCTTACTTGCAAAAATGCACTTTCAAAACCCTAAAAAACCATTTTCAAGCACTAAATCTTGATTTCAAAGGGTAAAATCCCCCTCCCCAAGCAAATGAAATGCTTAGTCCTAATGTACCCCAAGGATGGTTTGGTATAGTTGATTCACCACTAAAATGTCTAGTGATCACTAACCAAAACCTAGGGAAATGGGGACAAGCATGGATGCAAAACCCCCCTTAAAATCATATTTTCTTTCTTGAGAAGTTGCTGTCCAGTAGCAATTTTCTCAGACCTCAGTCCATGGTCTTAATTTTTGGGCACAGATGAACTTGGAATTTGGTGTTGACTACAAAATACTTTTTGTAGCCAACATCCAGAGCTTTCTAGAAATATTTTTACTTTATTTTTTGGGTGAGTAAAACTCCTCTTTTCAAATTTTCTTTCAGAGGCTAGTTCATCAGCTTCTGGGAATCCAGATCTCATATCTGAGGTTTCCAGAAGGTTTTGACCCATCAAATCTTCTCCAAAATGGAAAATTCCTTCGCACAAACTTTATTTAAGGTGTCTAGAACAACTTTCATTCTCTGAGTTTATCCAGATTATGAAGTTTTAAGACCCTTGAATCCCTTTTAAAATCAAAGGTCCACTGCCTTTTTCATTCTGGCAGAAATGGCTCTCAACTTCAAAAGGTCTTTTGAGTACCAAATCTCAATCCAAAAATCTTCCAAAAAATCATGGGATCAGTTTAAAGTCTTAAAAAGATATCCCAATTTTTACTTTTCTGAGTTTCAACTTATTTTGGCCAAAACACACACACACACACAAATGATTTTCAGCTTGGAAGACTCGTTTTACGAGGCGCGTCGGGTGCACACTAACGTCCTTCCCGACGCGTAACATGACCTCCGAACCTAAATCTCTGATCTCGGGCTTTTTTCAAAGTTTTGGCCCTCAAAATTAAAATGGCGTGGCGACTCTGTTCTTTTTTTCCGGTTTTATTTGGTTTTTCAAAGAAACGCAAAAACCGAATTTTTCCCGCGAAATGGCAACATCATCACAAAGAGTTGTTCGAAAAGGTTTACAACGTCGCACTGGCCGAGGAAAGGAAGGAAAAGATAAATGGGAAAAGCCCCAAGGTAGAGGTTGCTGACGACAAGAAGGACTCCAACAAGAATGGAGGAAACAATAAAAATGGCAAGAACAGGACAAGGGCGACAGAGAAGGTGCCCGAGACTTTCACTCCCCTAACGGTGAGTCGAACTGAAATCCTGAATGCAGTCGAGTTGGCTCCACCTGCCCCAATGAACCCAGGCAACAAGTTCAGAAGGGACAACAGCAAATACTGTGATTACCACAAAGACACGGGTCATCTCACGGAGGATTGCTTAGGCTTGAAGCGCATTATCCAAAGAATGGTCGAACAGGGAAGACTCGACGCATACGTGAAGAGGCCTCAAACTGGTGGAGGCGAGCAGCCTGCAGGTGGACAACAAGGACCGAGGCAACCTAGATTGAACTTGGGGGTCATTACAGAGCAAGCCAGTAACACCGCCATCAAGCACAATATTTTTCAACTCAGTAAGGCCCCACATGTGCCTCCAAGGAGAGATGTCAGAGATGATGTGATCAGCTTCTACCCCCATGAGTTGGCAACCAATATGGCGGCTAGGGAACAAGTTCTCGTCATCCCAGGGCTCATAGACAGATGTACGACGAGCAGACTCTTAGTCGACACGGGGGCCTGCAAGGACATTTTATTCTACAAAACTTTCCAAGAGATGGGACTTAATGACGAGCAGCTTGAAAGGTATGATGGAAGGTTGGAGGGTTTCACCAACCATCGAGTTGATGCCAAAGGACAGATTGAACTCGACGTCGACCTAGGCCAGCACCCCCACAGGGTAGTATCAAAGGTACAATTTATTGTGATAGATGTGAACATTGACTATGCTGCTATACTTGGTATTCCTGGTCAGGTCGCTCTTGGAATGGTGGCATCAATCCCTCACCAGCGAGTCAAGTTCCCTACACCTGCTGGAGTAGAATGTGTACAAGGAACAGCTCGATCCTACCTGGATCATGTTCTCAGAGAAAGAAAGAAAAGGGAGTTAGAAATTGAGACTGCAGATGGTTACTTGAAGCTGTCCCAGTCAGTCACCAAAACTACCCGACTGTCAACGATCACCAATGTGGAAGAGTCGACCTATCGCTCAAATGACGAGGTCATGTTTGAGTCGACACGTCACTCTGAAACCACAGCGGTCGATCCAGATGTAGTTATGGTCGACCAGGTCCTCATAGGCAACCTATGCCTCCAGATCGACAATAACTCGGGGGCCACCACCAGCGAGGTTGCAGATAAGCTGGATGATATGATAGCTGAGGAAGCTCCACACTTGGGGGCCGAGGAGAGAAAAAGAGTTAGGGAGATCATCATTGAGACTCTACAGTTCAGAGATGGTCCAGAGCTGGAGGCTTTGGACGAGCTAGAATCAGTAGTCACCAACCCTTCCTACCCCGACCAAAAAATTCAGATTGGGAAACAATTATCAACTGAAGAAAGGCTGGAAATCATCGAGCTACTCAAGGGGAGCAATGATGTCTTTGCGTGGAGAGTAGAAGACATGAAGGGAATCAAGGAAGAGGTTGCCGTTCACAGGCTTGAGGTCAACCCGACTATAAATCCTAGACCCCAAAAATTGAGAAGCTTCGCTCGAGATAAGGAAGAGGCCATAAAAGCTGAGGTACAAAAACTTTTGAGTGCAGGTATTATCAAGGAGGCCACTCATACAACGTGGTTGGCCAACGTGGTCATGGTGAAAAAATCAAATGGCAAATGGCGGATGTGTGTCGACTTCACCACTCTGAATCTTGCTTGCCCGAAGGAGAGCTACCCCCTTCCTAGAATTGACAAACTAGTTGATTCCATTGCTGGTCACTCCACCCTCAGCTTCCTCGATGCTTACTCAGGGTACCACCAGATTAAGATGCATGAGGACGATATAGTCAAGACGGCATTTCAAGCGGCTGGAGGCATCTACTGCTACAACATGATGCCATTTGGATTGAAGAATGCAGGTGTGACTTATCAAAGAATGGTGAATAAGGTCTTTGCCTCACAAATTGGCCGAAATATGGAGGCTTATGTCGATGATATGGTCATCAAAACTAAGACCGGACGTCACATAGTCGACCTAAAAGAAACATTCGCCAATCTGCGAGCAAACGACATGAAACTCAACCCCAGCAAGTGTGTCTTTGGAGTAGCAGCTGGAAAGTTCCTTGGATTCATGGTGTCCCAGAGAGGTATAGAAGCTAACCCGGAAAAGATCAAGGCTCTAGTCGAGATGAAGGAGCCTACAAGTATAAAGGAGATGCAACGACTCAATGGCAGGGTGGCAGCCCTAGGTCGCTTTATATCCAAGTCGGCTGAAAGGTCTCTCCCCTTCTTCAAATCATTGAAGGGGACGAAAAAATTTGAGTGGACGGCCGAATGTCATTCATCGTTCCAACAACTCAAAGAATACCTTGCTGCCCCTCCACTATTGAGCAGCCCGACCACTGGCGAGACCTTGTTTGTGTATCTGTCTGTGGGAGACAAGTCGGTGGCAGCAGTCTTGATTAGAGAAGAGGAAGGACTTCAAAAGCCGTTTACTATGTCGTGAGGCCCTATCGTACGTAGAGGCGAGTACTACAATGCTGAAAAGGTTGCATATGCTCTAGTCGTAGCTTCAAGGAAGCTGCGAGCTTATTTCCTGGCTCACCCTATAGTGGTTCTTACCAATGCTCCCTTGAGAAAAATATTGCACAAGCCAGAGAGTTCAGGTCGCTTGCTCAATTGGTCAATTGCCCTTACGGAATTTGACATCGAGTATCGACCTAGAAAAGCGTTGAAAGCTCAAGCTCTAGCAACATTTTGGTCGAGCTTACGTTCACCAAGGAAGACAATAACAATGAGCCGCAAAGGAGAAAAACAAAGGGAAAGAACAAGAGTCCAAGCCCGCCATCACTCTACCCGACGATTGTTGGAAAGTCTACTCGGATAGATCAGCAACCAAAAATGTTAGTGGAGCCGGGATTGTCTTGATCGAGCCGCAGCCTGGGACCGTGTGTACGAGGAGTCACTAAGGTTCAAATTCGATGCCTCCAACAATCAGGCGGAGTATGAAGCCCTGGTAGCAGCCATAGAGTATGCCAAGTGCTTTGGAGCGACTAAAATCATGGCTTATTGTGACTCCCAACTGGTAGTCAACCAGGTTAGAGGCGAGTACGAGGTACTTAGTTCCACTCTGATCAAATACTGAGACTTGGTGAAGGAGCTGATAAAGGATTTGGAATTCTGGGAGATTCAGAGGATTGGACGGGAAGACAACGAGCTAGCCGACCTCCTCTCGAAATTAGCCACTTCAGATGAGCCACATGAAGAGCCCATCTCTTTCCTCGAAAATCCAGCTTATGAGAGGATAAAAATTCAATGTGTAGAGGACGCTTCAAGAAATTGGGTTTATGAGAAGTGTTGGATCGAAGAAATGAAGGCGTACCTAGAAAGTGGCGAGCTGCCTGATGACGAGAAGAAAGCTCGAGCTATCAAAAAGAAAGCTCCGAGGTACGTCATTCAAGGAGGCGATCTGTTCAGAAGATCCTACACCCGACCATTGCTAAAGTGCATCCACCCTCAAGAGGTCGCCCTGTTAATACATGAAGTGCATAGTGGGATTTGTGGTGGACACCCGGGGGCCAGGACTCTAGCCGACAAGTTAATCACTTTGGGGTACTATTGGCCACACATGAGAGTTGACACCCATAACTTTGTTCAGCAATGTGATCAATGCCAAAGGTTTGCCAACTTACCTCATATGCCTACAACCGAGCAGACTCCAGTGATTGTAACTTGGCCATTCGACATGTGGGGCGTCGACCTGATTGGACCATTCCCTCCCGCCCGAGGAAATTGCAAGTATGTGATCGTTGCAATCGACTACTTCACCAAGTGGGTCGAGGCCAAACCACTAGCTCGCATAACGGAGGAAAACGCCATCAATTTCATACATGACTTCATCTGGTGTAGATTCGGTTTCCCTAGAGCCATAGTATCAGAAAACGGCCTACAATTCTCCCAAACCTTTGAAACAGAGATGAATCGAGTAGGGATCAAGCATTGGAAATCTTCTGTCGCCTATCCCCAAGGAAACGGGCAAGCTGAAGCTGCAAACAAGCTCGTACTATCCTCACTCAAGACGGGCCTTGTAGGTCGACGCAATAACTGGTTGGACGAACTCCCCCTTGCTCTTTGGGCAGTTCGTACAACCACTCGGGGGTCTACTGGGGAAACCTCATTTGCTTTAACAAATGGGTCAGAGGCCATGGCACCTGCTGAACTCAGATTTCCCACTGCTAGAGTAACCTTCTTTGATCAAGAGCAGAACGACATCAACAGATTGATCGACTTAGATTTAGTCGACGAGAAGCGAGACACGGCTTACCTTCGAATGGTTAACTATAAGCAGCGGACTAAAAGTTACCACGACAAGAAGGTGAAAGCAAGATCATTCCAAGTGGGAGATTATGTACCGAGGAAGATTGAAGCAACGGGGAGAAGGACCCAGCAGAACAAGCTATCTCCTAACTGGGAAGGTCCTTTCATAGTGTTAGTCAAATATATGCTTAGGCTTAGAATTGCTTAATCCCAATCATAACAAGCATTAATGAGGACCCCTAATTTAGTTAGATCAAAATAGAATTTTTCTATGTACCATAGGATCCCTTAGTGCTAGTGCCCAGTGTTTTTGCTATGTATTTTTCTCAAGATTTGATGACTTGAAGACCAGAGAATTTCCATCAGCAATGTGTGAGTTACCGGTTGAAGTCATTTACCGGTCAAAGCTCCTTTACCGGTTAACCTATCTTACCGGTTGAGTTACCGGTCCATCCTTTACCTGTTATGTAACCGGTTATAGCTTACTCCTCAAGATTGTTAGCAGCTTGCCGGTGCATTAATTGCTCCCAACAACCCAGCCATCAACTTTAGCTAAAGTTGGTAAAGCATGCATGCTGACATGACATCTCTGCAACAAATCAGTACCTTCTTTGAGAATGTCAAGTAACCAGTACTCACAGAGCCCCATCTATCTCTGGAAATCCTCTCTATCCAATCTCAGGCATTTAATGCAAGGATCTTCCTATTTAATGCCTGCCAGTCCAAGTCATCATTGCAACCTCTTCAAAGACAACGGCTCCTTTTCAAAGTTCACTATAAATAGCTTACCTGGAGCATTGAAGAAGGTTGGTGCATTTATGATTCTTGAGAGTGAGCTGCTTTGAACTACCAACCTGCACATTCTCTAGTTCAAAGCATTCAAAGCAAGTCCCTTTATTCACTAGACATCTCTGTTAGGACTTATACACTGGCACCTCAATCAATTCTGTAGTGTTCCTCCATTAGACTACTTATGGAACACATTGATTGATTCACACACAACACCCTAGAGAGATCAGCTCAGCTTTTGAGCACATCTCTAGAAAATACCAGGTCTTTGTTGTAGCACGACCCATTAGTGGTCACCTCTAGTTTGGCAGCCTTTCAATCATTGGCTTGCAACTTGTAATAGGTAGAATCCATTAATAAAGTAGTGCACCTTCACAAATCCAAGTTCGACCAAACTTGGTAGAGGACGTAGCGATTATTTAACACTTGTGAACCTCTTCCAAACAATGTGTCATTTATTGCTTTGTTTGTTTTACATTGTGTAATTGTAATCAGTTGATAATCTCTCAACTGGTCACAACCTATTGACTTCACTTACTGCTCATTTTGTTTGTCTTACTTGGAAATAATTTTTGTCTTGACTTGCATGATATTTTGTCTTACCGGTTTGCCTTTTCTCTAAACTGAAAACTTAATTTCCGCTGTGCAAAATCACTTACCGGTGAGCTAGAGTTTTTCAAAACAAGTTTTAGCAAAAGTTATTAACGGGCTATTCACCCCCTCTAGCTTTGATTCCTACCATTTGGGACCTAACAATTGGTATCGTAGCTTACAATTTTCGAAAATCATTTTTCCAAGCTTAACCGCTTGAATTGCCAATTCCAAAATGGCGGGAAAAATCATGCAAACATACAACTTGACATCCGTTCCCATGTTGAACGATAACGAATTTCCGAGTATGGAAAAACGAATCATGCGGTACTTGGACTCAATAGATGATAGGTTAACTACGTAGTCGAGAGATGGTCCCATGACACCTGAAAATCAATCTTGCAACTAGAGCACCCAAAACTCCTCTCATGGATCATGCGGATAGAGAGTCGAACAAGATTTTGAGGTTTATGAAACTTATGTGCCAAAACCACGAGAAGAATGGATCGAGGATGACAAAGCGTGTGACTCCTTGGGAGAAAAGCTTTGCACATCATAACCTCGGGACTTGATGACGGTGTACAAACAAGTACAATGCTATGAGACCGCTCAACAAGTGTGGCGAGTCTACTCGAGATATTTTGAAGGAGATCAAGTGGCCAAGGACAACGAGACTCTACAAAAGTGTTCTTGAGTTTGAGTCCTTCAAGAAGAATCCAAATGAAACAATGAAGGAAACGTACGACCGATTCTGCGAGGTGAGTAACTCTTGTGCATCTTTAGGTAGAGTCTATACCATGAAAGACCTAAACATGAGATTCCTCAATTCTCTTGGAGACTTGTGGCATGTGAAGGTCGCTATTTTGAAAGAGTGCCGTGACTTGAACGTTACTCATATCCGTAACATTGTGTCTACTTTGTTCTTATATGAGGAAGAGCTCAACCTACTGAGTGGAGTGCAAAAACAATTTAAAAATTTATCTCTGCCGGCTCGGTGAGATCTTCCCGGTTCTTCGATGCTTACCGGCCAAACTACTACCATTGACTCTCCCTCAATATCTCGGCCTCAACCAACTCAATCCAATACCTCATCTAGCACACCTCTTGAGGTAGAGGATGAATTTGCTTTGCATTTGCTAGAAATTACAAAAAGTTTAAGGATTTTAAGAAATCCCACAAATCATTCCAACCCAAATCCTCATCATTCCATAGATCTGGGAACTATCAAAGAAAAGGCCAAACCTCAACCTCAACCGAGCGGAAAAAATGCCCAAGGTGAGCTTGTGTGTTACAAGCGTAGAAAACCCGGCCATTTTGCCTCCAAATGCCCTCAACCGAAATATGAATTTACGAGGAAGAAACCGTTAAAGAAATTTCCTAGATCTAAGAGTTTAGTAGCGGAGGATGCAGCGAAAAGGCTTTACCTGTTTGGTTTGAGACCGACTACGAGAATGAGGAAGGCGACTATGCCGACTCGGATGAAGATGCGATGTCGGTTTTGTTGCTATAGATGGAACTTATGATAAACCCATCTCCCTACAAACTCCTATCTTTAGACACCCCAACTCCAATGAACAATCATCCTATGTTGACCGGACTCCACCTATGAGATCTCCCTTGACATACTTTGATGATCCCATTCCTATTCCAAAGGTAGATGCGGGAAATCCATATAATTTCAAAATTCAAAACATAGGTGGATCCCTTTATGGTCGGTCTAAAACCATGCCCACTCTCGGACCGCGATGCAACCAATTCAATCGACCTTTCAAGCTCAAACCTTACCGATCGCCTCTTATCAACCGATGCTTGAGAACCGACCGATTCACTTAAAGCCTCTAACCGAGCCTAACCCTGAACCGATATCATCACTACCAAATTTTGATCCCAATTTTGAACCATCATCCTCTTCCCTCGGCCTATTGTTGACCCTATGCCCAATATGTCAAAGTACGAAATGGCAGAGGTGATGAATGAGCTCTTCTCCGATTTTGAAAATTAAATGAAGCTCACAAAATTATGGTGATAATTTCAAAATAATCTCTACGAAAATGACTCTTTGAAAGCCGAAATAAAAGATTTGAAAGAAAGCAAGCTAGAGTCGATTCGGTTAAAAAGGATAATCAAGAACTCACTGAGAGACCGAACATTTACGTTTGTCAAATTGCCTTGATCTTGTGTCAAGAAATAATTCTCTTTCTAAAACTATTGACACTTTCACAAAATCCCGAGCCGCTATGGAGACTATCATACAAGATCGAGATATCTCCTAACCGAGATGTTACAAGCTGGAATAAGTTTTACCTCCAAAGTAAGGAAAAAGACAAGAATGACAAACCGGCTACCAAGTCTGCTCTCTGAGAACTTGATGGGTAAATTTGATGATGCTCAATCCAAATTGATTAAGAGAGAGTTAACTAAACCTTTCAAAGTCGTTCCACACACCTATCCCAAGGGAAGGGAACAGGATGAAAGCTTATTTGGGCAAAAACAAATCCCAATGGACCGAGGTAGGCGATCCTGAGCTAGGACAATATGTTCCACTCGGTGATGGTAACAGCAAGGTGGAATTAAAATTGCTAACCGGGTTGCGGGTAAGGAAACTACAACCGGTAAGGAAGCCATCACCGGTAAGGGAACAATCGGTCGGACAAGCTGTCACCGGTCAACCAACCGGTGAGGGCTCCCAACCGGTAATAGACCTTCCAAACCAATGCAACCGGTCAACAAAGCTAAATCCATTACCTTCGTCCCCCAAAGGATGCATTTACGCTCAATCGGTGAACTCTTACGAAGCAAAGGCTATATTGAACATCCAATCATCTAAGCCCCTCGGCCATCATCTAACAAATGTATAAATTGTGGTTTTATTGGTCACAAGGCTTATGAATGCCTCTTGAAGCACCTATCTGGACCCACCGAGTCTAAAAGCTCGGTGGTGGCCGAGTATAGGCTGCCAAAGAGGAACTAACTCTTTGGACCCAAAAGAATAAGGGGACCATAAGCTTCTTGTTTCATTTCAGAATGCTTAATGGCCTCAACCGATGCCGGTAAGGATGTTTGGATTATGGACAGTGGATGCTCTAGGCATATATTTGGACATGTTGATCTCCTCACCGATCTGGAAGAAGCATCTGGTCCTCCAGTTGTCTTTGGTGACAACGCAAAGGGTAAAATTATCGGTCGTGGATCCATCAAAAGAGGTACAGTTGTTGTACAGAAGGTATCTTTGGTGGATGGTCTGAAACATAACCTTCTCTCCATATCACAATTCTGTGATAAAGGTATGCATTGTGTTTTCAATTCTTCCAATTGCTATGTGAAAAACATTGCTACGGGTGAAACACTTCTCACTGGATATAGAAAAGGTAACGTATATGCTATTGATTTAAACAATGTTTCGAATGTTACTAATGTTTGTTTTGTAGCTAAGAACATCAGTGAGAACTCCTGGCTATGGCATAAGAGACTCAGTCACTTGAATTTCAAATATCTATCCAAGCTAGCAAATAAAAATCTAGTTACTGGCTTACCTCAAGTGTCTGCTAATCATGATAGGAAATGCAGAGCTTGCCAGCTAGGAAAACAGCATAAAGAATCTTTCCATAGCAAGCCCTGTTTGTCCACCTCTAGATGCCTCCAGTTGCTACATATGGATCTGTTTGGCCCCACAACTCTTTTGCCGGTTTAGGGGTAGCGAGATATGCTTTGGTTGTTGTAGACGACTTCTCAAGATATACAGGTGGAGATGTTTGCTTCAAAAGATGATACATATGAAGTAGCCACCAGATTATTCCGTCTCTTGCAAACCCAAAAGAGTGTGACATCATCGGTATGAGATCGGATAATGGAACCGAATTCAAAAATCTTGGAATTGCTCAAGATCTTGTGATGATCATGGAATAGATCATAATTTCTCATTCTTTGGTACTCCGCAACAAAATGGTGTAGTTGAGAGAAAGAACAGGACCTTGATCGAAGGCTGGAAAAACAATGATATCCGAAGCTAGGCTTCCCAAGTATTTTGGGCCGAAGCTATCCATACTTGCTGCTTCACCCAGAATAGATCCTTGGTCAACAAGTTTCACAACAAGACCCCTTATGAGCTATGGCGTGGAAGAATCCCTAACATTGTTTTCTTCAAGATCTTCGGCTGCAAATGCTATGTACTTTACAACGATAAAGAGCGCCGAGGTAAATTTGATGAAAAAGCTGATGAAGGTATCTTTGTGGGATACGCCAAGCACAGTAAGGCATTTAGAGTTTTTAATAAACGGTTGTTGAAAATTGTTGAATGCTCATGTTACTTTTGATGAATTTGATTTGCTAGAGTCGATAAGGCTCCAAATAGTACCTTGATAATTACGGTGTGTTTGAGACAGGTGAAACCAGCAATCAAAACTCCAATCATTCCACCAGTTCTAATGCAAATCAATCCCCAGTTCAGCCTTCAGCCTCAAGTGGTGTAACTTGTAGAGACTTAGTTGATGACTCCTTCTTTCCCCAATCGGTTAGGCAATCCAATAGACAACCCCAGCTAACCGATTTATTACCAACCAGTCCTCATATTAAGTTTCCTAATTCACCTCCTGAAGCTGAACCTATTTCAAACAATTTACCGTTTCCTTCCCCACTTACCGATCACCAGTCCTTCTCCAAACCGATCTCCTTTACCGGTCACATCTCCCTTTACCGATTCTACTCCTCCATTAGAAAACCTTAGACAAAAATCGGTCAGGCAAGACCTCCCTAGGGAAGTGAGAACAGTGAGAGATCACCCTTTAGAAAATGTGATAGGTGATGTCTTTGGTCCCAGAATGACTAGAGGCCAATTAAGAAGCATGGAGGATCAACATGGATTATTTTCCTCTGCTATGGTCTCAAATATTGAACCAAAGAAGGCGAGGAAGCACTAGATGACCCAGTGGGTAGAAGCTATGCAAGAAGAGCTTAATCAGTTTGATAGATGTAAAGTTTGGGAGTTAGTGCCTAGACCTAGTGATCAAACCGTGATTGGAACGAAATGGGTTTATAGGAATAAATTGGATGAGACTGGAAAAATTATAAGGAACAAGGCTAGACTAGTGGCGAAAGGGTATAGGCAGGAAGAAGGCATAGACTATGATGAGACTTTTGCTCCCGTAGCTAGATTAGAAGCCATTAGGTTATTCCTTGCCTATGCTGCCTACAAAGTGTTCAAGCTATATCAAATGGATGTGAAAAGTGCCTTTCTCAATGGGGAACTTCAAGAACTTATTTATGTAGATCAAACTCCTGGTTTTGAAGATTCCAAGAAGCCTAATCACGTATACAAATTAAATAAAGCTTTGTATGGCCTCAAGCAAGCACCTCGAGCATGGTATGAAACTCTCTCCAAATTCCTACTTAGTGAGAAGTTTGAACGAGGTAAAATCGACACCACCTTATTTATTGCTAAGCATAATGGTCATTCATTGTTAGTTCAAATATATGTTGATGACATTATTTTTGGATCTACTAACGAGAAATTATGCAAGAGATTTGAGAAACTTATGCAGAGCAAATTTGAGATGAGCATGATGGGTGAGCTTACATTTTTCCTTGGACTTCAAGTCAAGCAAACCCAAGAAGGTATTTTTATAAATCAAGCCAAATACACCAATGATCTAATCAAGAAATTTGGTCTTGACTCTGCTCATCCTCAAAGCACTCATATGGCCACCAATGTACACCTTGACAAAGATGAATCCGGTAAGAAAGTAGATATGACACTCTACCGAGGTATGATAGGCTCTCTACTTTACTTAACCGCCGCAGGCCGATATCATGTTTGTCGTATGTGTATGTGCTAGATTTCAAGTGACCCTAGAGAATCTCATTTGCAAGTCATTAAAAGAATTATAAGATATCTTTTGGGAACTGCTAACTTAGGTTTGTGGTATCCAAAAGATTCTTCATTTACACTTATTGGATATTCAAATGCCGATTTTGCAGCTTGTAGGGTCACCAGGAAAAGTACTAGTGGAACTTGTCAATTTCTGGGTAACCGTTTGGTTTCCTGGTCGTGCAAGAAACAAGCATCAATTTCCACTTCTACGGCGAAAGTGAGTACATAGGCTGTTTGGGAGTTGCTGTTCACAAATTCTATGGATGAAGCAACAACTAGTGGACTATGAAATCCCTCAAGAAGTATGTCCTATCTATTGTGATAACACCTCAGCTATCTCAGTCTCCAACAATCCTGTGATGCATTCAAAGACTAAGCACATAGACATCAAATACCACTTCCTCAAGGATCATGTTGAAAAGGGTAACATTGTTCTTTTAAAAGTCCATACTGATTATCAATTAGCTGATATCTTAACAAAACCATTGGACATTAAAAGATTTGAATTCCTTAGAGGAGAACTAGGCATGATTGATATTCGATAAACATTATGTGCTAACTTTGTTATCTGTGTAAGCTATCAACAAAGATCATAGGTGACCTCACTCGTTTACCGATGCTTGCTAGTGCTCATTTACCGGTATCCCTTACCGGTAAGGCAAGACTCCCTTTACCGGTCCTCTTACCGACATACCTGATCGGTAAATGGTGTCTCTATCCGATGGTTCTTTACCGATGAAAGTCTCTCTTACCGGTCAAGATACCTGACCGGTTAGCTACCTTACCGATTGCCCTTTACCGACGAACTGCGGCCGGATCCAAATTTGCAATCCGTATTTAACCGGCTCGTTTGTCATCATTGCCTATCAAGTCACATCAATCCCTTCGCCGCGACAGTCTGCAACCTACCGTACTTTCCCTTACCTGTTCCCCATGCTCCTATACAAAAGAAGTAGATCAATTTTAAATAATTGATCAAAAAGGTAATATCTGTATCATTCATTTTTATCAAAAAGGTTATCTTTTTGTACTTTATTACATTTTGATATAACTGCTGCACACACGTTCCTATTTTAATGTCACATCTTTTATTTCGTGAAACAAAACTGTCAATCAATGTGCACGACAGTTAAAAAACCTTTAAGCTTCTTTTGCTTTAACCAACACACCTCTTCATCTTCCCGCTCTTTTGTCCCCTATATAAGGATTTCAAAATCTCAGTTAAACTTTCTGGATTCTCTCTCTCTAAAAGAACTATAGGCAACCGGCAATTTACTCTCATACTTCATCTTCTCCTTCTCCATCTGTGTTCTTCACTTCTTGAGATTTCTGGTATGATTTTGAAACTCTAAAGACTCCTAGATTTCTTATAATTCTAGAATCATCTAAACTCTTAAAATTATTTGTAGAAATCTCTTTGATTCTAACTTATTTTGTTTGAATGATTATTTGATTCACAGATGGCCATTAAGAAAGACATCTATGGAGGTTACATTCTCTCCAGCTTTTTCGACTCCGACGAAGGCCGTGCCATTGAAGCTCTATTCATTGCTGCCGGAGTTATTCCTTTCGTGATGCCTGAAGGAAATGAAGACATTTATTATGAGATGGTTAATGAATTGTTTGACAATGGTGTGGTGGATGAGAATGAGAATATTATTTCAACTGCTGCTGGTGTTCCTGTTACTTTTAGCCCAGCTACTATTGCTGCTGCCTTCCCCAATCTCTCTTCTTCCGGTCCATCTTCTATCTCCATGAAAGATATGATTGATGCTTGGGCAAAGGTTCGAGGATCTGACCCCTTCGTTACCGGTGAAGCTAACAAGAAAGCTGGTTTTGATGCTGTTTTCTACGCTGTTGCTGATGTCGTGGACCGATGCTTCATTTGCCGGTCTGGCTCTCATCATTGTATCACCATGATACAATGGGAAGCAATTGCTGCCATCATTATTGGAGGAGAATTCAACTGGTGTGCTTTCCTTTACCGGATTGTTTTAATTGCTTTTAAGAAATTTCAGAAGGAAAGGCCATCTACCAAGACCAACAAAGCCAAACCTTGTCATTATCTGATGATTAGCCGTGCTCTCAGATCCATCCCTGCAGTTCTTCAAGCTTCTGAGAATCAACCCAAGTATCCTCAGTCTTTCTGCAAAGCTTTTGACAAGTTTGACATGGTTAGAGCCATCAAAGAATCTACCGGTAAACCAACCGGTAAGCCGACTGAACCTTCCACCGGTAATCCAACCGGTAAGTCTGCTGAACCTGCTACCAGTAAACCAGTCGGTAAACCAACCGGCAAACCAGCTCAAAAGAAGAAACTCTCTAGCCGGCCAAAGGTTGCTCAATTTGCCGGTGCTCCTCCTGCTCCCAAACCTTCTTTGCCAGTAAAGAGAAAACTACTTGAGTCTTCTGATGATGATGATGATGATAAGCCTATCTCTATCATTCTTTCCCCTACCAGAAAGCAAAAAGCCACAGCCAGAAAATCAGCTCCTCCCCCTTCCAAGAGATCCAAACCTATTCCAAAATCTTCCCAACAAATTGCCAAAGAAAATGCTGAGAGAAGAAGGAGAATTGAAACAGACTTGGGAACCTTCATACCTTTCATTCCCAAAAGACTTTTTGATCACAACTTTCTTAACGACAAAATCCCATTTACCGGTCAATCATCAACCCGACCGGTAAGTCACTGCAAACCGATCAGAAACCCAACCTTTCACATTTACCATTACAATCCCTGGCTAGTCAATCCTACCTTTGAACCATCTCCCACTTGGGTATATCCTATTGAGCACTTGCCTCCTTTCCTTCGAAAGCTTTTGCAATTCCATGAGATCAACAAAGACTCAGTCCCCAAATCGGTGACATATCTGATTATGTGGATTTTGACAACATCCATGAAGATAAAGGTCTCTATTATACCAAGCCATGTTTGTTGAGTGACTATGATATCTCATTGTCCAGAGATAGTCTACTCAAGATTTACAATCGGTATTTCGAGTTGCTGCCTCCTATGTGGAATGCCATCTACTTGGCTCAGGACAGGCTCCGGCAAGACATGATGATTCAAGCGGTATGGTTTGATTTTTCCATTCTCTACAATGCTCGGGATACCCTCAAGGAATCGATCCCTATCGGCTTGGAAGATATGAGTTACGGGAGATGATCTTCCCTCCTTTGATCCTGAGATTGTCAACTTAGGCCCTAGAAGATGGCAATTCGTGAAGAATATAATGGATGTGGTGCAAAATCTGGTGGATTTGAACAGAGACTTTCAGAGTATGGGTGATATTTCTCTTTCTGCATTCTTCAACTCTATTCAGTCCAACAAAAATAAATGGGCTCTTTGTTCTGATGAAGAAATTGAAGAAATGTTCAAGGACATTAATGGCTCGATGATCAAGCCATTGATAGGGCGGAAGCGATCGATCACAAGCTCTAGCTCTACCGACTCTAGTGATTCGGATGCCGATGACCAAGATCTTTGCTAAGATTGATCGATCTGAGAAGATAAGTACTGACTTTACAACTCCTTTACCGATGCAACATGTAGGAGGAGGTAGTACTGAGACTTCTCCAGTTACCGTTCTTGCTTCAGGAGGAGAAGTTATTAGGCCAAGCCCTATACCGGTTATTCAACCGATGCCTCTTACCGGTGAGTTACCTCAATCGGTTAGAGAAGATTTACCAGCTTCTGAGCCCCTTACCGATGCTTCTCCCTTACCGATTAGTCAGCCCCTTACCGTTGCATCTGCTGAACCGGCTAAGGCAATTAATGTTGATGATATCCTTCTCCAGCAAGCCTTGGCAGCTAGCTTATTTACCGAGCAAACTGAGAAGCTCAAGGAGAGTCAAAGAGCAACCATTGAAGAGTTGGCTACTCAGAAAGCCATTCAAGCATCTCTTCTACCGGTTAGTCAATCGGTAAGTCAAGTCATTCTTCCTTCCTCTTCTAGAGCCAATTCACCGGTTCAGGAGAAGGATATTGATCCCATTTTTGATGAAGACTCTCTCTCTGATTTCTATGAAGAAGAAGAAGATGTTGATTTTGATGAGAATGATCCAGCAATTCCTCCTGTTTATGATGATCCTGCTATGCGTCAGAAGGATCTCATGTCTACTCTCAATTTCTATACCTCCAAAGCTTCTATTCCTCGATCTGCCGATGGAATACCTCTATTTGAGGTTCATGAGAAGATCCTTAGCAAGGCAGTTACTGAGCCCACTCCAATGCCTCCATCTATTGCCGATCAGCTTCAGAGGCAAAGGAGAGAAGATAGAATGTCCACCTTCATTGATGTTGTGACAGACATGAAGGTTGGTGCTGCTCCTGAAGATACTCCTCCTAGATATACCAAAACTCTTGGGCCCGGTGAGACAAGTCGCCGGTATCAGAAGATTAAGGTGTTGAAGCTTAAGAAGCGTCCAATTCCTCCCAAGGGCAAAGCAATCCTTCCTGGCAAAGATGAGCAAATTGTTTGCGATTCCCTTCTCCAAAACCAAGCAAGAAATACCCTTCCTCTCTTGACAACACAACCGGTTTATCAGGATTCAAGGCCAGTATGCATCGTTTGCCCCCAGACCGGTTGAAAGCACCCTTTCAACCGATGACTTCTTTATCCGGTATATGTCTATCAATGGGCGTATCACTCAAATTCTGGAGTTGAGGCTTTTAAATTGGTCTGGTTATGTTACTAAAATGGTTGGCTTATTGCCAAATGTGACCAGACTCTCTGTGATAAAGAAAGGCAAGCCTATACCTTGGAGCAACATTAGAGAAGCTTCATTACTTCTGCTGGCTCTTAGAGTAATTCACATTCTAAGGAGTCGGCAAGCCATCTTACCGTTAGTCCCTATTGCAGAGTGAGCTCTTGGAACTTTCTTTTCTTTGAGATGATGAGTTTGGAACCCTTTGATCCTCATGCTCCTGCTTCTCCTTTACCGATTGCTCCTCCTGACTCTCCCATGGAACTATTGGATGAGGAGATTGAGATCTCTCCTACCGGTGAAGTGTCTCGGTCCATTGCAACCTCTCTTACTGATCCATCTTCTCCTATTACCGATAGCCATGTTGCCGATCAATTGCCCCCTGTTACCGATGCTCATTTACCGGCTAGCCAACCGGTCTCTCAATCCATTCCTTTACCGACCCCTCCTACCGATGATTTGAATAGGCCACTTCTTGCTTGATTTGTGAGATCTTCATAGAGCCTTGCTTGATGGTTTTGTTGAAGTCAATATTGAGTTAGCTCGTTCTTTTATTAAGTCCAATCAGGAGGAGGATGAGAGAAGATTTGATTTATTGAAGACTGGTATTGCTCTGTCTCTTGGCAATTTCTTGACCGATATAAAAGCTAGAGACAACGTCATCAGAGATCTTCAGTTACAACTTGATGAGGCTCGGCAAACCAACAAAATCCTTTGTGAGCAACAACTTTCCGGCAAAGACATTCTGAACCGATCCATTGAAGAACTCAAAAGGACAGCTGAAGCCCTTAGTAGTTGTCAAGAAAGGAACCGTGAGCTTGAGATGGAATTAGCTAAAGTGAAAGCTAAAAATGAAGTGCTCCTGGTGGTTAGAGAAGAAAGGAAGAAAAGGAAAAGGGATGAGAAAGAGAAGAACAAAGCAAAGAAATCCAAACCCTCAGATCCGCCTTCAGATGCTGCTGCTCCTTAGCCGATCAAGATTCAAGCCTCTTACCGGTGCAGCCCTGAGAATGTAACCGATGAAGTTTTTGTCTTTCTTTCCCTCATTCACCGGTCTACAACATAATGAGAATCTCTTATCCTTAAACTTTGTGTTTTGTTTGAGTTTCCTTTACTTTTAATTATTTTGAATATTCCAACTGCTTCTAACCGATATATCTTGCAGGTCTCATTCAAAATATTTCCCCCTTTTCAATCTTTTATTTTTCACTTATCTGTAAGCTTACTTAGGTAGCATCAAGTTGTCTCTTGACTTGGGGAATGATATATTAAATAAACAAACTCTTCATCATTTCTTTTTCTAAGTCAAGAAGATGCTAACCTAGGGTGATTGGACTTAAGCAATTAGGAGGAGATTGTTAGTCAAATATATGCTTAGGCTTAGAATTGCTTAATCCCAATCATAACAAGCATTAATGAGGACCCCTAATTTAGTTAGATCAAAATAGAATTTTTCTATGTACCATAGGATCCCTTAGTGCTAGTGCCCAGTGTTTTTGCTATGTATTTTTCTCAAGATTTGATGACTTGAAGACCAGAGAATTTCCATCAGCAATGTGTGAGTTACCGGTTGAAGTCATTTACCGGTCAAAGCTCCTTTACCGGTTAGCCTATCTTACCGGTTGAGTTACCGGTCCATCCTTTACCTGTTATGTAACCGGTTATAGCTTACTCCTCAAGATTGTTAGCAGCTTGCCGGTGCATTAATTGCTCCCAACAACCCAGCCATCAACTTTAGCTAAAGTTGGTAAAGCAAGCATGCTGACATGACATCTCTGCAACAAATCAGTACCTTCTTTGAGAATGTCAAGTAACCAGTACTCACGA
Organism: Adenophora triphylla var. japonica; assembly: GCA_022495995.1. Taxonomy (NCBI): domain Eukaryota; kingdom Viridiplantae; phylum Streptophyta; class Magnoliopsida; order Asterales; family Campanulaceae; genus Adenophora; species Adenophora triphylla. The sequence goes on from JAFEMH010005402.1 coordinate 24,964, forward strand.
GCCCCATCTATCTCTGAAATCCTCTCTATCCAATCTCGGGCATTTAATGCAAGGATCTTCCTATTTAATGCCTGCCGGTCAAGTCATCATTGCAACCTCTTCAAAGACAACGGCTCCTTTTCAAAGTTCACTATAAATAGCTTACGGAGCATTGAAGAAGGTTGGTGCATTTATGATTCTTGAGAGTGAGCTGCTTTGAACTACCAACCTGCACATTCTCTAGTTCAAAGCATTCAAAGCAAGTCCCTTTATTCACTAGACATCTCTCGTTAGGACTTATACACCGGCACCTCAATCAATTACGTAGTGTTCCTCCATTAGACTACTTATGGAACACATTGATTGATTCACACACAACACCCTAGAGAGATCGGCTCGGCTTGTGAGCACATCTCTAGAAAACACCTGTGTCTTTGTTGTAGCACGACCCATTAGTGGCCACCTCTAGTTTGGCGACCTTTCAATCATTGGCTTGCAACTTGTAATAGGTAGAATCCATTAATAAAGTAGTGCACCTTCACAAATCCAAGTTCTGACCAAACTTGGTAGAGGACGTAGCAGTTATTTAACACTGTGAACCTCTTCAAACAATGTGTCATTTATTGCTTTGTTTGTTTTCTGTTGTGTAATTGTAATCAGTTGATAATCTCTCAACTGGTCACAACCTATTGACTTCACTTACTGCTCATTTTGTTTGTCTTACTTGGAAATAATTTTTGTCTTGACTTGCATGATATTTTGTCTTACCGGTTTGCCTTTTCTCTAAACTGAAAACTTAATTTCCGCTGTGCAAAATCACTTACCGGTGAGCTAGAGTTTTTCAAAACAAGTTTTAGCAAAAAGTTATTAACAGGCTATTCACCCCCCTCTAGCCTGATTCCTACCATTTGGGACCTAACACATAGTTACTCGAGTTGTCAAAGAAGGGACTTACATGATTGCTCATCCTGATGGTGAGGAGCTGAAGCACCCATGGCACGCAACTCACCTCATCAAGTACAACTTCTAAAGTTCTCATCCGTAGCTCAGTTCAAGGCTATTACAGTTCCTAAGATTGACATTTGTCGTAGTTCTAGCTTTATATTGATGTAAGCGGTTCCCTATTTCAATAAAAATTGCACCTTTGTTCGACTCAAAATTGTGTTACATAAATTTCAACAAGCTCGACTCATAGTCAGCTTCGTTCTAACAAGCTCGACTCTTAGTCAGCTTCGTTTTAACAAGCTCGATTCTTAATCAGCTTCGTTCATTTAAATAAGTCCGACTCTTAGTCGACTTCGTTCTAACAAACTCGACTCTTAGTCAGTCTGTTTTAATTAGCTCGATTCTCAATCAGCTTTACACATTAAAATGAGCTCGACCCTTGGTCAGCTTTGATGACATGAACAGGTTTGACTCTTAGTCGATCTTGTTTCCAAAAGCTATACAAGTCTGAAGTCGACTGAACCAACACATGACAGGTCGACCTTAGTCTTAGGGTGACTCATTTGCCCTACTATATCTAGCTCGACACTTACATCAAAAGCATACAACATGTAATAAAAGGAAGTCAGCTACGATTAAACATAAGTAAGTCTCCCAAAGTGGGCCAAGACTTATTCGATTAAAGTTACAAAAGTACTATGCCTCCCAAAAAATAGGGCCCAGGCATCTGAGTATTCATAAAACCAAAAAACAAGAAATGTTTGGGACTTGTTCATTACATAACCATCAATTTCAAAATTCAATTTGTGGGATCGCCTTCAACTTGACCACTGGTAGCCGCTTGCTCATCTACAGTTTCCTCCTGCTGCTGGGGGCCAATTGGTTTACCTGACTCAGAAAATCCATGCCTTGGAGTATCACCATCAAAGGCCGGTGAATCAGGCTCCTCGAATTCAGCCAGGATAGTGTTGAAGTTAACCTTTTCAATAACAGGGGGATCCCAAGGTGCTGCCTCTGCTGCTTCATCATCTTTCTTTATAAGCTCCAGGTCATTATCGTTGAATGGCACCAAGGAGTGGCCTTGTCGTGCTGCTGTGTTATATTGATCCTCCGAGGCCCATTTGGCTAACTGCTCGACAGAGATGTTGACAGAGGGATCCACAATGATACGTCGAGCCATATGTCTCAGGCCCACCTCGTAGAATCCCCTAGCTTCATCAGTGATATATTTGTTAAGCTCGTCACTGTCCTTATAAGCCTTGACAGCATCCTCCTTTGCAGTCTTCACAGCAGCAGCTAGGTCCACTCCCCATTGAGCTCGAGCAGCATCCAACTCTTCTTGTTTCTTGGCCAAAGTGACAGGCACCTCCTCCAACTGTTGAGTCGCCAATGCCAGATCAGCAGCTAGCTTCTTCTTTTCCTCCTTGAGGGCAGCGAGTTCATTGGTAGCTTCTCCCAACTGGCCCCATGCTTCTTCTTTGGCCTTTATTTCGTTGTCTTTAACAAGCTTCAAAGCTTCATACGAGTTGTCCAAGTCTGAGTGCTCTTCCTTCAAGTTTTTGAGCTCCTCCTGCAACGTAGCGTTGGCTTCTTTCAGTTTCCCCACCTTGGCGTTCTCCTCCTCCAGTTTCTTCAACTCTGCATTTTTCTTAGTCAGCATGGACTTGGCTAGCTTCTCCTGCTCCTCAGCAGCCTTCCAGTAAGTAGTAGCCAGGTCAATCATGGCAAGAGACTGAAAGGACGAGTGAGAGGAAGGGGTTAGATCTGACAGACACAAAATGGAGACATGGAACAAGCGAGCAAAATAAAGTTAACAACACAAGAAATTGCCAAAGGGTTACCTCGGAGGAAGCTAGCCCGACCCTAGCTCTGCAGGCTTCTGGAGTTAGAGGTTTCTTGGTGAACTCCATAATCAAATCCTGGTCAGCACCCCTCCTGACCACGGCCTGTCCATACTCCAGCTCCGGGTACTCCCTGGCCAAACAATTGATCCTGGTCAAAGGAGCTACATCACTTAGCTCGTCAACACGAGACTGGATCAGCTCGGCATAAGAAACCTGGACGGGAGAAGGCTGGGGACTCCTAACTTCAGTCTCCATTGGCTCATTAGCGTCGACCTGATCAACTGTCGAGCTCACTTTGGTTTTCCCAATTTTGATTTTCTTACTAAGAGGGGCTGCATCATCATCCTCCTCCTCCTCGTCTAACTCGATCATAGGTGACTTGGCCTTGGAAGCTCTTTTAGCCTTGGCCTTGGCTTTGGCTTTGACCTGGCCACGAGTTCTAGTCTTGCTGGGCCCTTCAGCTGGCTCCACAGCTTGATCAGATATGTCAACCTCATCAGCATCGACCTCTTCTGTTCCCTGAGCGGCATCTCGGCATGGTCTTCCTCCGCTTCCTCAAGGTTCTCCTCCACTGGAATAGAATTGACAGGGTCCACATCCACTGTTTTCAAAATCTCTTGACGAAGAACACCCTCTCTCTCTCGATGTTCTTTGGCATTGGCTGCCCCGCAGCTCCTCTTGCTCTTCCTGATGTCAACAACTCGGCCCATGCTTGCTTCTTGCTCTGGAGTTAGAACTGCACCAAGGTTGAAGTAATAAAAAGGTTTAGATTGACATATGGAATTTTTACATACGAGCAAACAGTTCTATGTATGAGTTAAATATGTACGAGCTAATCATTCTACATACGAGCAGAATGTTCTATGTACGAATCAAATTTGCGAATAAACAATCAGCGAGTTAAGATATATGCTAGCTAACGAGTTCAACACACGAGCAGTTAGTCTGAGTATGAGCAAAAACATGTACTTGTCAACAAATACTGGAGGGGAAAAGGGACAGTTAATGGTCGAGTTCTTACCCCCGAAGTGCTCTACCCGGTCCTTACAGTGATTGGCAGTTTTCTTACAAAAATGACACTCCCTCTTGAATCTGAATCGAGCTCCCTCATGGGTAACCCAATCTGGGTATCTTTGGCATCTTACCACTGGAACCATGGGCACGACCTCTCCTTCACCGACCATCAATCCAGCTCGGATAAAATTATTCTTGTTGGTTCCCAGGGCATCCCAACTGATAGCTCCCTTTTTGGTAAACTCCACCAACTTCTTGCGCAAATCATTGTGCCAATAGGGCGCCTAGTAGTTCTCCTCGCTCACACCAGTTGTATCAGCACTGGGCAAAGGAAACTCCCATCCTCTTCTACTTTCCACCAACAGTACGTAAGAGATCCATCCACTAGCCTTACCAGGGAGATTGGCAAACAGTTTGGGAGACTTTGGCTTGGAGGGAGTACTTATCCCACTATCCTTATCAAACTTAATACTAAAGAACTCCTTGAACACCTTCATACAAGGCTCATACCCTAAGAATCTACAAACCATAATGAAGCAAACCAGTACCCTGCAGGTGTTGGCTCCTAGTTGAAGTGGCAGTGCATCTGTGCATTCTAAGAACTCATTTATGAAAGGGTCCAGTGGTAACCTCAAACCAGCTTCAAATTGGCCATAGTAGAAGGCCACCCTAGTGGAATCCTCCTCGTAGGTATCCCCAAACTGTTTGAAGAAATCACTTCTGCTATACAAGGTGACATCAAACTCCTTCTTATCGACTTCACAAAAGTCATGTATCATGCTCAAGCGAGATGGAAAATTTTGCTTCCCCCTAAATGGCCTTGGAGGGACATAACCCCTTTCATTCTTGCCCGGCGCCACAGTAGTTTCAAAAGCATCCACAATACACGGGCTTGAAGAAGTAGAGACATCATCTTCTCCTTGAGTTGCCATATCTGTATAAGAAGAGGGGGAAACAGGGGAATCAGTTCTACATGAAGTCTCAGGAGTCCTAGTAGACACACTAAGGGGCGACCTAGATTCCCCCGGAAATCCAATCCTATTTCTAATAAAGGAGGGTTTATTGGCATCTTGGACATAGAACACAGCTAAATGGTCGAGAAGCTCATGAAAGAGATGAAAGGACACAACTCTTGGGTCGTTCGTTTCTAGGGCACCTAAGTCCTCTCCCACTGGTAAAGTTAGTTCGGTGAATTGCAATCCCCAACGAGTCAAAATTAAAGAGCACTCCTCTACAGTTATCTCTCTCCACTCTCCATTCAAGTGTTTATAGACTCTACGATTGACGCTACAGTAACCATACCCAGCTCCGGCCTCACAACTAAAGGTCCTAGCCATGGAAAATCAAAGGAAATGCGAAAATTAAAGTCCTAATTCTGAAATATAAGGGGAATACCTTTAGCAGTTGAAAGAGGAGCGGAACAATGGAAGACGAAAACACCAATTTATAGCAAGGATCAATTTCCCTTATCGTCGCCGGAATCACTTTGCAGAGTTCGGGGGACGATAAAAGTTGTAAATGGAGAAGGATTCTTGAATTTATATCTTCCTGAATTGGAAAGGGCAAAGGGAAATTCAAAATTAATTTTCCTAATTAATGGCGGAAACAGTTCCCTAGGTGGACTCTCAAACGTCAAAACTGTAATCATTATGGCAAAAACGGCGCTCCTTCATCTCTGGCCGTACGTCGCCGATGTCCAGGATTGTGCCACGTCACCTTGGGTCGACTAAGCCTCAGAATGAGTAGAGACCTTCAAGTAACAGCAATTGCCATCAAGAAATTTCCTTAACTTCCTAGTCGACAAAGTCAACTCGAAAGTTGGGGGCCACTGAACATACCAAAAGTATCTAGCTGGGTCTAACGAGTAAAAGCCCAATCCACAAGCAATCATTGCCACCATATTCTCTGTGGGCTAGGCCCAATCAACACATGGCCCAAGACACATCTCACGTATCAGTCGACTAAGTTCATTGTCCGACTTATCAAGTCCCGACCTAACTTAGCCCGACCTGAAGATCCGGGTTCTAATACGGGTACGATCCATGCTCTACCCGTCAGTCAGGTCGACCATACCTCAAATGACGACCTCGACCTAATCAACAAGTGTCGACCTAACTAATATGGGCACACGTGGATTGAGTCTTTCCATAACTACATTCCTACAAATCAGGGACTGTTATAGACACGTTCCCATGGCCTATAATTGTCGCTAAAATCTCGGAGCTCATGTAGCACCACCAAAAATACAACGGTCAACACCTATAAATACATCATCACTACCAACGATGCAGAGGTAACTGCAATTTTGTTATTTGAATTCAATTGTTCATTTACATTATTTGCTCTCCGAAACATATACTTACTCTCACGCCCGAGGGTCTAAGCCGGAGACACATCCAGCTAGTCGTGGGTTCTTGTTTTGGTCGGGAGCCGAGGTGATTAGTCTGCCACGTGGAGGATTACCGATAAGCACAATTCTGCGGCATCACATATATATATATATATATATATATATATATATATATATATATATATATATATATATATATCCTAAATATTTTTAAAACAAATTAAAATGTCAATCAATTTAAATCAGTCCCTTAACTTTTCTTATTCTCAAATCAGTCCCATAACTTTCATTGATCTTAAATCAGTCCTTGATATTTCACAATTACACTTTACTTCCCTAAATTTTTTTTATACTCAAATCAGTCCTTACATATCCTTTCATTTCAACTTTGATCACTTAACAAATCACATCTGCCATCACCATCACACCAATATAATGAACAAAGTCCAATGAAACAATTCCAACTAAGAAACTTAAATCAAATTTCAACTGAGAAAAATTAAATCAAATTCCATCAAGAAAATTAACACATAACCTATACAGATTCAAAAATTTACACAATATTTTCAAGTACGAACAAATTATAAAATTATTAAAAAAAATAATATTACAACTAAAAATGTTAAAAATCAAAAAAGATTCAAATAAAAATATCGAACAAAAGTCGGAGATCTACAACCCAAGGAGAAAGAGACGATGTTGACCAGACCGATCGACGCCGGTGATGGAGGAAGCATAAGCGGCGAAAATGGAGTTACCAACAAACACTTTTCTAAGGTTTCCAGTACCTCGAATTATCCATGTCATCCCCGAACAAAATATTGTCTCTTATACTTCCTGTCTGAATCCATGCTGACTAAGAAACATTAAATCTATGCATGGAGCCTGTAAACTTACTAAGAGGACTATTTAAGTTTTAAGAGTAAATTCTAGAGTATGATAAACTGATGAAGTAATTTGATTTACAAATATTTTCCATCTGTATTTGTGTTAAAGAGAGGAGAGAGAGAGAGATGATGCATTACCGTCACATAGCAATGAGTCTTTATATTTTCCATCCAAAAGCTGCAAACTTCCCCTCTTTTTGCAAGAAGTTCTTGCACGGCCTTGAGTGTGAAAGGACGTAGAAATTGGTCAATTCTGAGAGAATTAGTTGGTGTTTTCGAGGATGGAGGAAATGCAAATGGTGAGTGACAGGGAATCAAAATAAAATTGTAGTAACACCATTTCCAGATAGAATTTTCAAAATCAAAATGCCATGAAATTCACTCACCAATGCGTTCCTTGGGTGCATCGTCTGCCACTCTCGTATAACCCAAGATCTAAATACTCAATGTCCGCCCCACTTCTATTATACTCCCTCCATCTCATGATTATATGCACAAATTGGAATGGCACAAGCATATGGGGATTTGGCTTGCTGGCTAGAGCTCATGGCTTTCAACCTGGAGGTCATGGGTTTGATTCCCCCATAAGTTAGAGGGAAGGCTTTCTCTCCCTAGGATTTATCTCCTAGGCGCTTCTGTGCATGCATGTGTGTGTGTGTGAGTAGTGAAAAAAAAATATTTTGGGATGACACAAGAATTAAGGAGAAAAGTGATAAAGGTGATGTGTTGTGAGTATAGATGATTGGGTAGGAGAGAGAAAGTGGAGTAAGTGGGTAATGGTTGTGAGTAGAGACAAATGGGTCCCATTTCCATTTTGGAACTTTGCAGATTATTGTGGGACGCCCAAAAGGTGTCTTTTTGCAGATTATCGTGGAACGGAGGGAGTATACATTTATTTCTTTAAAAAATCTTAACTTTTTTATATAACTTTTTGTAAAAAATTTCACTACTAACCAACATCTCAAATAGGTTTATTTATCAAAAAAAAAATATATAAAAAAAATTAAAAAGTATATTGTCCGTCTTTCTTCTATTATATGCTTTTATTTCTTTAAAAATTCTTAACTTTTTTTTTTTTATAACTTTTTGTAAAAAATTTCACTACTAATCAACATCTCATATAGTTTTATTTATCAAAATAAAAATATATAAAAAAATTTAAAAAGTATTGATCTTTGCGGGAATTGTGCTTATCGGTAATCCTCCACGTGGCGGGACTAATCACCCGGCTCTGACACGAAAACAAGAACCCACGACTAGCCGGATGTGTCTCGGCTTAGACCCTCGGGCGTGAGAGTAAGATTACAATTGAATATAGCTCAAAATGTATTGAATAATGAATTCAGATAACAAAATGGCAGTTACCTTTGCACCGTTGGTAGTGATGATGTATTTATAGGTGTTGACCGTTGTATTTTTGGTGGTGCTACATGAGCTCCGAGATTTCAAATGGCGCTTATGGGTCATGGGAACGTGTCTATAACAGTCCCTGATTTGTAGGAATGCAGTTATGGAAAGATTTAACCCACGTGCGCCCACATTAGTTAGGTCGACGCTTGTTGATTAGGTCGAGGTCGCCATTTGAGGAATGGTCGACCTGACTGACAGGTAGAGCATGGATCGTACCCGTATTAGAACTCGGATCTTCAGGTCGGACTAAGTTAGGTCGGGACCTGATAGGTCGGACGATGAACTTAGTCGACTGATACATGAGATGGGCCTTGGGCCATGTATTGATTGAGCCTAGCCCACAGGACATGTTAAGACAATAAATCCTTGAAGACTGGGCCTTACTCGCTTGGACCAACTCGCTACTTTTGGTATGTTCAGTGGCCCCCAACTTTCGAGTTGACTTCGTCGACTAGGAAGTTAAGGAAATTTTTTGATGCCAATTGCTGTTACTCGAAGGTCTCTACTCGTTCTGAGGGTTAGTCGACCCGAGGTGACGTGGCACAATCCTGGAGGTCGGCGATGCACGGCCAGAGATGAAGGGGCGCCGTATTTCGTAATGATTACAATTAGACGTTTGATAATCCGTCTTGAAAACTGTTTTCCCAATTAATTAGGAAATTAATTTTGAATTTCCCTTTGTCCTTTCCAATTCAGGAAGATATAAATTCAAAAATCCTTCTCCATTTACAACTTTTGCTGTCTCTGGTTCCTTTAATTCCGGCGAAAATAGCGAAGATGGCAATCGGATAAATCAGAGCTTTCATCTCCGTCTGTAATCCTTCTTCACTCGAGCTGCTTTTAAGGTATCCTTCTTGCCTCTCAGTATTAGGGTTTTATTTCCGTAATTTTCCAATTCCACCATGGCTAGGACCTTTAGCACCGAACCTGGAGCTTGCTATGGGTATTGTAATGTCAACCGTAGGGTTTATAAACATTTGAACGGAGAGTGGAGGGAGATAACCATTGAGGAATGTACTTCGATTTTGACCCGTTGGAGCTTGCACTTTACTGAATTGACCTTGCCTGTGGGAGAGAGCTTAGGTATCTTAGGAACGAATGACCCAAGGGTTGAGCCATTTCACCTCTTTCATGAGCTTCTCGACCATATTGCCGTATTCTATGTTCAGGGCCCCAATAAACCTTCCTTCCTTAGAAACATAATTGGATTCCCAGGGGAATCTAGGTCGCCCCTTAGTTCGTCTACTAGGACTCCTGAGACTTCATGTAGAACTGATTCCCCTGTTTCCCCCTCTTCTTGTACAGATATGGCGACTCAAGGAGAAGTTGATGTTTCTACTTCCTCAAGCCCGCGTATTGTGGATGCTTTTGAGACTACTGTGGTGCCGGGCAGGAATGAAAGGGGTTATGTTCCTCCAAGGCCATTTAGGGGGAAACAAAATTTTCTGTCTCGCTTGAGCATGATACATGACTTTTGTGAAGTTGATAAGAAGGAGTTTGATGTCACTTTGTATAGAAGAGGTGATTTCTTCAAACAGTTTGGGGATACCTATGAGGAGGATTCCACCAGGGTGGCCTTCTACTATGGCCAATTTGAAGCTGGTCTGAGGTTACCGCTGGACCCTTTCATAAATGAGTTCTTAGAATGCACAGATGCACTGCCACTTCAACTAGGAGCCAACACCTGCAGGGTACTGGTTTGCTTCATTATGGTTTGTAGATTCTTAGGGTATGAGCCTTGTATGAAGGTGTTCAAGGAGTTCTTTAGTATTAAGTTTGATAAAGATAGTGGGATAAGTACTCCCTCCAAGCCAAAGTCTCCCAAACTGTTTGCCAATCTCCCTGGTAAGGCTAGTGGATGGAACTCCTACGTATTATTGGTAGAAAGTAGAAGAGGATGGGAATTTCCCTTGCCCAGTACTGATACAACTGGTGTGAGCGAGGAGAGAACTGCGGGCGCCATATTGGCACAATGATTTGCGCAAGAAGTTGGTGGAGTTTACCAAAAAGGGGGCTATCAGTTGGGATGCCCTGGGAACCAACAAGAATAACTTTATCCGAGCTGGATTGATGGTCGGTGAAGGAGATGTCGTGCCCATGGTTCTAGTGGTAAGATGCCAAAGATACCCAGATTAGGTTACCCATGAGGGAGCTCGATTCAGATTCAAGAGGGAATGTCATTATTGTAAGAAAACTGCCAATCACAGTAAGGACCGGGTAGAGAACTTCGGGGGTAAGAACTCGACCATTAACTATCCCTTGACCCCTCCTGTATTTGTTGACAAGTACATGTTTTGTTCATACTCAGACTAACTGCTCGTGTGTTAAACTTGTTAGCTAGCATATATCTTAACTCGCTGATTGTTTATTCGCAAACTTAATTTGTACATAGAACATTCTGCTCGTATGTAGAATAATTAGCTCGTACATATTTAATTCATACATAGAACTGTTTGCTCGTATGTAAAAATTCCATATGTCGATCTAAACCTTTTTATTACTTCAACCTTGGTGCAGTTCTAACTCCAGAGCAAGAAGCAAGCATGGGCCGAGTTGTTGACATCAGGAAGAGCAAGAGGAGCTGCGGGGCAGCCAATGCCAAAGAACATCGAGAGAGAGAGGGTGTTCTTCGTCAAGAGATTTTGAAGACAATAGATGTGGACCCTGTTAATTCTATTCCGATAGAGGATAACCTTGAGGAACTGGATGAAGACCAGTGGAGATCTTTGCTCGAGGGGAACGAAGAGGTCGATACTGATGAGGTCGACATATCTGATCAAGCTGTGGAGCCAGCTGAAGGGGCCAGCAAGACTAGAACTCGTGGCCAGACCAAAGCCAAAGCCAAGTCCAAGGCTAAAAGAGCTTCCAAGGCCAAGTCGCCTGTGATCGAGTTAGACGAGGAGGAGGAGGATGATGATGCAGCCCCTCTTAGTAAGAAAATCAAAATTGGGAAAACCAAGGTGAGCTCGACAGTTGATCAGGTCGACGCTAATGAGCCAATGGAGACTGAAGTCAGGAGTCCCCAGCCTTCTCCCGTCCAGGTTTCTTATGCCGAGATGATCCAGTCTCGCGTTGACGAGCTAAGTGATGTGGTCCCGTTGACCAGGATCAACTGCTTGGCCAGGGAGTGCCCTGAGCTGGAGTATGGACAGGCCGTGGTCAGGAGGGGTGCTGACCAGGATTTGATTATGGAATTTACCAAGAAGCCTCTGACTCCAGAAGCTTGCAGAGCTAGGGTCGGGTTAGCTTCTTCCGAGGTAACCCTTGCAATCTCTTGTGTTGCTACCTTTATTTTACTCGCTTATTCCAGGTTTCCATTCTGTTTCCCAAACTTAACACCTTCCTCCTATTCGTCCTTTCAGTCTCTTGCCATGATTGACCTGGCTACTACTTATTAGAAGGCTGAGGAGAGCGGGGAAAAGCTAGCCAAGTCCATGCGGCTAGAAAAATGAAGAGATGAGAAAGCTGGAGGAGGAGAACATCAAGGTGGAGGAATTGAAAGAAGCCGATGCCAAATTGCGGGGAGGAGCTTAAAGACTTGAAGGAGTCCCACTCGACCTAGACAATTCATATGAGGCCACGAAGCTTGTCAAGGATAATGAGATTAAGCTCAAGGAGGAGGCATGGAAGAGCTTGGGAACAAATTTCTAACAAGGAGCTTGCCGCTCACGGAGGAGGAGAAGAAGAAAATGAGCTGGCGATCTTGACACAGCCACCCAACTGACTCGGCCCGAAGTGCCGGTTACATTAGCCAAAAAACAAGAAGAGCTAGAAAGCGCACGAGCTCGGTGGGGGTGGATCTAGGCTGGCTGCTTTGTGAAGACTGCAAAGGAGGATGCTGTCAAGGCTTATAAAGACAGTGACGAGCTCAACCAATATATTACTGAAGAAGCCAGGGGGTTCTACGAGGTGGGCCTGAGACATATGGCTCGGCGAATCATAGTGGATCCCTCTGTCAACATCTCTGTCGAGCAGTTAGCCAAATGGGCCTCGGAGGATCAATATAACACAGCAGCCCGACAAGGCCACTCCTTGGTGTCATTCAACGATAATGACCTGGAGCTTATAAAGAAAGATGATGAAGCAGCAGAGGCAGCACCTTGGGATCCCCCTGCTATTGAAAAGGTTAACTTCATTACTATCTTGGCTGAACTCGAGGAGCCTGATTCCCCGGCCTTTGATGGCGATACTCCGAGGCATGGGTTTTCAGAATCAGGTAAGCCAATTGACCCCCAGCAGCAGGAAGAAATGGTAGATGATCAGGCAGCTACCAGTGGTCAAGTTGAAGGTGATCCCACAAATTGAACTTTATATGTAATGGTCGTATAACGAACAAGTTCCAAATATTTTTTTGCTTTTTTGTTTGATAACTACTTTGAATGCCTTGGCCCAATTTTTGGGAGGCATGAAACTTCATAATTTCTATTTTGTACAAGTTTTGGCCCGCCTTTGGGAGACTTGTTTATATCTAATCGTAGCTGACTTCCCTTTATTGTATGTTGTATGCTTTTGATTTCAGCAGGTGTGAGTCGAGCTAGATATAATAGGACGAATGAGTCACCCTAAGTTTAAGGTCGACCTGGCTTTATGATGCCTTAGTCGATCTCAGACTTGCAGGGATTTTTGTAAACGAGATTGACTCAGAGTCGAAACTGTTTTAAGAGTTCAAAGCTGACCATGAGTCGAGCTTATAAATGAAGTCGGCCTAGGATCGGACTTGTTTAAAGGAACTAAACTGATTAAGAATCGAGTTTATTTAATCTAAGCCGACTAAGAGTCGAGCTTATTAAAGCAAAGTTGACTAAGAGTCGAACTCATTAGAGGAATAAAGCTGATTAAGAATCGAGCTTTATTGAAGCGAAGCTGACTAAGAGTCGAGCTTGTTGAAGCGAAGTTGACTAAGAGTCGAACTCACTTGGAGGCACAAAGCTGATTAAGAATCAAGCTTTATTGAAGCGAAGCTGACTAAGAGTCGAGCTTGTTGAAGCGAAGTTGACTAAGAGTCGAACTCACTTAGAGGAACCAGAGCTGATTAAGAATCGAGCTTATTGCATAGAGTGTAGTACAATGTTTGGTCGAACAGAACGGTAATTTCATTGAAGTAAAACATGCTTACATCGAAATAGAAAGCTAGAACTAGGACAATCTTGAGCTTGAAAGTTGAAAACTAGAAGTAATATTTGATGAGGTGAGTGGCGTGCCATGGGTGTTTTAGCTCTTCACCGTCAGGATGAGCAATCACGTAAGTCCCCTCTTTGACAACTCGAGTAACTATGTAAGGACCTTCCCAGTTAGGAGATAGCTTGTTCTGCTGGGTCCTTCTCCCCGTTGCCTCGATCTTTCTCAACACATGATCTCCTACTTGGAATGACCTGGCTTTCACTTTCTTGTCATGGTAACTTTTAGTCCGCTGCTTGTAGTTAACCATTCGAAGGTAAGCCGTGTCTCGCTTCTCGTCGACTAAATCCAGGTCGATCAATCTATTGATGTTGTTCTGCTCCTGGTCGAAGAATGTTACTCTAGCAGTAGGAAATCTGAGCTCAGCAGGTGCCATGGCCTCTGATCCATATGTGAGAGCGAATGGGGTTTCCCCCGTAGGCCCCCGAGTGGTTGTGCGAACTGCCAAAAGAGCAAGGGGTAGTTCGTCCAACCAGTTGTTGCGTCGACCTACGAGACCTATCTTGAGTGCAGATAGAACCAGTTTATTCGCTGCTTCAGCTTGCCCCTTTCCTTGAGGATAAGCGACAGAAGATTGCCAATGTTTGATTCCTACCCGATTCATCTCTGTTTCAAAGGCTCTGGAGAACTGCAGGCTGTTGTCAGACACTATAGCTCTAGGAAAACCAAATCTACACCAGATGAAGTCGTGGATGAAGTTAATGGCATTTTCCTCTGTGATGCGAGTTAGTGGCTTTGCTTTAACCCACTTGGTGAAATAATCTATGGCGACGATCACATACTTGCAATTTCCTCGGGCGGGAGGGAAGGGTCCAATTAAGTCGACGCCCCACATATCGAATGGCCAAGCTGCAATTACTGGGGTTTGCTCAGTCGTAGGCAGATGGGGTAGGTTGGCAAACCTTTGGCATTGGTCACACTGCTGCACAAAGTCATGGGTGTCTGCTCTCATGTGCGGCCAGTAGTACCCCAAAGTGATCAATTTGTTGGCTAGAGTCCTGGCCCCCGGGTGTCCACCACAAATCCCACTGTGTACTTCATGCATCAGCGTAGTGATCTCTTGAGGGTGGATACAGTTCAATAGTGGTCGAGTGTAGGATCTCCTGAATAGCTCACCTCCTTGAATGACGTACCTCGGAGCTTTCTTTTTGACAGTTTGAGCTTTCTTCTCGTCATTAGGAAGCTCGCCACTCTCTAGGTATGCCTTCATTTCTTCAATCCAGCACTTCTCATAAATCCAATTTCTCGAGGGATCTTCTATGCATTGAATTTTAACCCTCTCATAAGCTGGGCTTTCAAGGTAAGAGATGGGCTCTTCATGTGGCTCATCTGATGTAGCTAACTTTGAGAGTAAGTCAGCTAACACGTTGTCCTCTCGACCAATCATTTGGATCTCCCAGAATTCTAAGTCTTTTGTCAACTCTTTTACTAGGTCGCAGTATTTGATCAGAATGGAATTAAGTACCTCGTACTCGCCTCTAACCTGGTTGACTATCAGTTGGGAATCGCAGTATGCCATGATTTTTGTCGCACCAAAGCACTTAGCGTACTCTATGGCAGCTACCAGAGCTTCATACTCCGCCTGATTGTTGGATGCATCAAACTTGAACCTTAGTGATTCCTCGTACAAGGTTCCAGATTCTGGCTCAATTAAAACAATTCCAGCTCCACTGACATTTTTTGTAGCTGATCCATCTGAGTAGACCTTCCAGCAATCGTCGGGTAGAGTAATGGCGGGCTGGAACTCTGGTTCTTTCCCTTTGGTTTTCTCCTTTTGAGCTCGCTGCTCGCTGTCCTCCTTGGTGAACGTAAGCTCGACCAAGAAATCTGCTAGAGCTTGAGCCTTCAACGCCTTTCTAGGTCGATACTCGATGTCAAATTCCGTAAGGGCAATCGACCAATTGAGCAGGCGACCTGAACTCTCCGGTTTGTGCAATATTTTTCTCAAGGGAGCATTTGTAAGAACCACAATAGGATGAGCCAAGAAATAAGCACGCAGCTTCCTTGAAGCTACGACTAAGGCATAAGCGACCTTCTCAGTGTTGTAGTATCTGCCCTCTACGTCTGATAGGGCCTTGCTAATGTAGTACACCGGTTTTTGATGGCCCTCCTCTTCTCTAACCAAGACTGCTGCAACTGATTTGTCTCCCACAGACAGATACACGAATAAGGTTTCACCAGTGGTCGGGCTGCTCAATAGTGGAGGAGTAGCAAGGTATTCTTTGAGTTGTTGGAACGACGAATGACATTCGGCCGTCCACTCAAAGTTTTTCGTCCCCCTCAATGATTTGAAGAAGGGGAGAGACCTTTCAGCCGACTTGGATATAAAGCGACCTAGGGCTGCCACCCTGCCATTAAGTCATTTGCATCTCCTTTATACTTGTAGGCTCCTTCATCTCGACTAGAGCCTTGATCTTCTCCGGGTTAGCTTCTATACCTCTCTGGGATACCATGAATCCAAGGAACTTTCCAGCTGCTACTCCAAAGACACACTTACTAGGGTTGAGCTTCATGTCGTTTGCTCTTAAATTGGCGAACGTTTCCTTTAGGTCGACCACGTGACGTCCAGTCTTTGTTTTGATGACCATATCGTCGACGTAGGCCTCCATGTTTCGGCCAATTTGTGAGGCAAAGACCTTGTTCACCATTCTTTGATAAGTCGCACCTGCATTCTTCAATCCAAATGGCATCATGTTGTAGCAGTAGATGCCTCCAGCCGCTTGAAATGCCGTCTTGACTATGTCGTCCTCATGCATCTTAATCTGGTGGTACCACGAGTAAGCATCGAGAAGCGAGGGTGGAGTGACCAGCAATGGAATCAACTAGTTTGTCGATTCTAGGAAGGGGATAGCTGTCCTTCGGGCAAGCAAGATTTAGAGTGGTGAAGTCGACACACATCCGCCATTTGCCATTTGATTTCTTCACCATGACCACATTGGCCAACCACGTTGTATGAGTGGCCTCCTTGATTATCCCTGCACTCAAAAGTTTTTGTACCTCAGCTTTTATGGCCTCCTCCTTATCGCGAGCAAAACTTCTCAATTTTTGGGGTCTAGGCTTTATGGTCGGGTTGACTTCAAGTCTGTGAACGGCGACCTCTTCCTTGATTCCCTTCATGTCTTCTACTCTCCATGCAAAGACATCATTGCTCCCCTTGAGTAGCTCGATGATTTCCAGCCTTTCTTCAGCTGACAATTGTTTCCCAATCTGAATTTTTTGGTCGGGGTAGGAAGGGTTGGTGACTGCGATTCTAGCTCGTCCACAGCCTCCAGCTCTGGACCATCTCTGAACTGCAGAGTCTCAATGATGATCTCCCTAACTCTTTGTATCTCCTCGGCCCCCAGGTGTGGAGCTTCCTCAACTATCATATTGTCCAGCTTATCTGCAACCTCGCTGGTGGTGGTGGTGGCCCCCGAGTTATTGTCGATCTGGAGGCATAGGTTGCCTATGAGGACTTGGTCGACCATAACTACATCTGGATCGACCGCTGTGGTTTCAGAGTGACGTGTCGACTCAAACATGACCTCGTCATTTGAGCGATAGGTCGACTCATCCACATTGGTGATCGTTGACAGTCGGGTAGTTTTGGTGACTGACTGGGACAGCTTTAAGTAACCATCTGCAGTCTCAATCTCTAGCTCCCTCTTTTTTCTTTCTCGGAGAACATGATCCAGGTAGGCTCGAGCTGTGCCTTGTACACAACCCACTCCAGCAGGTGTAGGAAACTTGACTCGTTGGTGGGGGATTGATGCCACCATTCCAAGCGCGACCTGACCTGGAATACCAAGTATAGCAGCGTAATCACTGTTCACATCTATCACAATAAATTGTACCTTCGATACTACAATGTGGGGGTGCTGGCCAAGGTCGACGTCGAGCTCAATCCGTCCTTTGGCATCAACTCGATGGTTGGTGAAACCCTCCAACCTGCCATCATATCTTTCCAGCTGCTCGTCATTAAGACCCATCTCTTGGAAAGTCTTGTAAAACAAAATATCTTTGCAGGCCCCCGTGTCGACTAAGAGTCTGCTCTTCGTACATCCGTCTATGAGACCTGGGATGACGAGAACTTGCTCCCTAGCCGCCATATTGGTTGCCAACTCATGGGGGTAGAAGCTGATCACATCATCTCTGACATCTCTCCTTGGAGGCACATGTGGGGCCTTGTTGAGCTGAAATTTTTTATGTTTGATGGCCGTGTTGCTGGCTTGCTCTGTGATGACTCCCAAGTTCAATCTAGGTTGCCTTGGTCCCTGCTGTCCACCTGCTGGTTGCTCGCCCCCACCAGCTTGAGGCCTTTTAACATATGCATCGAGCCTTCCCTGGTCGACCATTCTCTGGATGATACGCTTCAATCCCAAGCAATCCTCTGTGAGGTGACCTGTGTCTTTGTGGTAATCGCAGTACTTGCTATTGTCTCTCCTGAACTTGTTACCTGGGTTCATGGGGGCAGGTGGTGCTGTAGGTATTAGTGCCCTAGGCCTATAGAGATAGACCTTTATGTAATGTCATTGTTCATTTATATAAGAGATTGTTTCTTTGATTATTATATGTGTTTGCATGTTTAGTTATAATAATCGTGTCCCTAGTACTTATGAAGCACTAATATGAAGTCTAATGGATAGTCATGTGATGATTATATGCATGGAGATGCACATTAGATTCATGGGTACTTGTTAGAGAACAAGGTACTGGACTTGACCCATTATGAGATTTATGTCATGGTCAAATGTCATAATTAAATCTCATATAGTCATATCATTGATATCCTTTGACCTGAGATTATCATCGTCTTCCGCTCGATGAATATCATGTTTGATATAGTTTAATGTTATCTTTAACCGGATGACAATAAGGGCTATCATTGGCATGGTATGATTCTTGTTGGGAAGAATGATAAGTCAAGATGGAAAATTGTCCCTCGTAAAGAGAGATGTTTGCTAGGCCACTCGTAAGTAAGATTGATGTAGTGTATGGCCATGCCCGAATGAATTAATGTGATTAATGTCATTCGATTAATCAATTTACTTGATAACGAGAAAGCATTGAACAATATGAGTTGACGTGGACCATGACTCATGTTCAATATAACATCGTGTGACAATGGGATTGTGATATGTTCTATGTAGGAAAATCGAACTTGATATTATACTATTTGGGTAGGCATGATGGCTTGCTAGAGTCCGCTCATGTCTTATGAGGATCGATGTGATCGGACTCATTGCCAACATAGTATGGTCCTATGGGGTCACACGCATCGAACAAATTGTCAAAAATGAAGAATATGGGTTTTCTGTGCTCAGGGGACGACTCGTCCCCAGTCTGAACTAACTATTCCCCATAAGGGGGACGGATGATTCAGAGGGGATGTCTTGAGGGACGACTCGTGCTCTGGGGCACGAGTCGTGCCCAAAGGGACGACTCGTCCCATGAGCAAAGCCAAGTCGTGCCCTTAGAGGGGACGCCAGAATCAGTGGGTTGTGCAAAGGGGACGACTCGTGCCCTGGGGGACGAGTCATCCCGTCGGGCCTGGACTGATACGTAAATGACCTAATTTTAGGGTTTTCGCAAAGGGCTTTTATTTGTAACGTATAAATACTTGCCCCTGGTTGCCCTAGCCGTCATTAGAACGTTTTGGCTTTAGAGAAACACCAAAAGTGAGAGATTTCAATTGAGAATTGAGAATCAAACACCACCAATTCCATTGTTCTTCATTGATTGAAAGGTGTTTCAATCAAAAAGATCTAGCAATCCTCCTAGAAGAGTTCTAGGGTTCGTTCTTCGCGTGGATACACATAGAGGATCTTCGCTTGTCAAGATCTTTAGTTCGTGATTCGCCGTTCGTTCATCAAGGATTAACAAGGTCATTCAATCTGGAGTTGGGTCAAGTTTATCAACGACAAAAGCACTCAAGGTTGGTATTTCTATTTAATCTTTCTTAATTAATCATCTAGAATGGATTCTAGGGCTTGGGGTTTTTCGAGTTGTTGCATTATTCCGCTGCGCATGGACCCTCGAAATCCAACAGTGGTATCAGAGCCCCGTTCATGATGTTTATATTAGAAAATCATGATAATTAGATAATGGGATTATGTTAATTTTCATGATGTGTATGATCTAGAATGTGAAATTGTATGAGTTTTGCTTGTGAAGTAATTGTATATATTGATATACCATGATTATGAAATTGAAATATATGATTAATATGATTAATCTAGATTATGGGATGTCAATTTCATTAATATGATTAATGTGATTAATCTAGGATATTTGTGAAGTGTTACTTAGTATATTGGCTGGACACCAAGACCTTCTCCACAGGCACTTCGATGGAAGTGTGGGATAAATTTGGAGCACGTGGTCGCGTACTAGTAATTACTGACCAAATGTGATTTGTGTTGCATCATTCCATGTTCATAATTATGCTCATATAGTTTTCATGAATCAACCTTGGCATGTAATTGATAAGCATGAAAAATTGAACCTTCTTTGTAATTTGAGTTTGTTTTATGCCACCCATGTTTAAACACTTGTGAGTACACGGATAGTTTCATGTAGGCTACGCCACAGTGAGGTACATTGATTCTATCTTTGTATGATCAAGATGAGCAAACGGTGATTGCTATACGTTTAACATGGTTGAACTCAATTAGGCTATCAAAACAGTTTTGGGCCTAAGGCATAAGATGAGATTGAAACATGTGACATATGATGTCTATAATCTCATAATGATCTAAGAGTCATATATAGATATGATTGATAAATGTTATCTACCTTTTTAGTTTAATTTTGAGCAGTCGTGCCATAGCCGACTTGAAATTAAATTAAAGTTGGGTCTTAGCCTATTAAATTATATTATGCATGTTTGTATAAGAAGGTTATATAATTTAGTGGGAGTATTTGTGAAATACGTTAATTAATCTCTTAAATGAATTGGTACTTATATGTTGCATATCTTTGTAGATCAATGGCTGTAAACACTAATCAAAACATGTCACTGCGATCAGTCCTTGAGAAGGACAAGTTAGAGGAGAATGGCAACAGCTATGTGGATTGGATCCGCAGTTTGGGAATTGTTCTCAAACAGGAAAGAAAGTTGTACATTCTTGATGGACCCGTTCCACCCGAGCCTGCGGCTAATGCAACTAAAGCGGAAAGGGACCAACATAAGAAGCATGTGGATGATTCTATTGATGTTGGTTGCTTGACGCTTGCTACCATGTGTAAGGCCCTTCAGAAGGACCTTGTACACATGGAAGCTTATGATTTGGGAAATCATTTGAAGGAAATGTTCCAGTTGCAAGCACGTACGGAAAGGTTTGACACTATGAAGGCTCTTCACTCATGCAAGATGATTGAAGGACAACATGTTGGGCCTCATGTGTTGAAAATGAAGGGTCACCTCGAACACCTTGAGAGGCTTGGATATCCTATCCAGTTAGAGCTGGCTACGGATATGATATTGCATTCACTCCCTGAAAGTTATAATCAGATTGTTCTGAATTATAACATGAATGGGATGAATAAATCTCTGTCTGAATTGCATGGGATGCTAAAGAATGCGGAGAACAATATTACCAAGAAAACCAATCAAGTGTTGATGGTGAATAAAGGAAAGGGGTTCAAACCCAAGGTTAAAGCAAAAGTTGCTAAACCGGAGGCAAAGGTTGCCGTTGCTGAGAAGCCTAAACCCAAATCCCAAAAGGATGCGGTGTGCTACCTGTTGGAATAACTATTACAAAATCTCTGCTGGAAATATAGAAACTAATTTAAAACAGAAATAGAAAATACAAGAGAAGAAAATGAATTTGTCGCTGTCCGAGTCGTGTGAAAACACACTCTCCTTAACACAAATTACGCCCCCTCACCACGTTGTGCTTGAGTTGTTACGGAACGCTTGCCTCCCAGGATGAAACGGAGTAACCGGACGGTGGTTGCACAATTAGACCTCCGGCGAATTGAAGTCGATGCTTGGACGTTATCACCACAATGATTTATGCAGGAGGCCAAGGGAAAGAATTTCAATATGCAACAAATCTGATGGTGGAGAGAATTTGGAAAATCTGTGTCTTTCTCCTTGGTTGTGTCCTTCAAATTATATACATTTCTCAAAGGAAAACTGCCCAACAAATTAAAACCAAGTTTTAATTTCCTTCATGAATGCCATTATTTACATAATCAATAGGCATTTGAATTCCTATGGCGATTACAAATATTTTAGGCACGTTTTTGGCATTGGAACGGCTTGAGCGTCTCATTTGGGAACGAGGCGCCCGCCTCGAGCCCACCCGGGCGCCCGCCTCGTTGGTGCACAAACGGGCGGCCCCTTCGACTCCCGGGCGTCGCCTCGGAAAATCCGAGGCACCCGCCTCGGGCTCTCTCATGGGCGGCACCTGCGGCCTCCCGGGCGGCCGCTTCACCTAGGTGCAGGCGCCCGCCTCACCGCCAGTAACATTGGGTCAAGTTTGGAAAAAAAAATGCAAAAAGTGGGCTCGCGCGGACAGGCTATTTCGGAGCTACATTCGTGTCTGCAGGACGTGCATGCAAATGAGTTCAGTAGTCCGAAGCCTATTTCGGTCCATGATTTGCACCCCCTGCACTTTTGTGCGCGAGAGAGCCTCTATGTACCACAATCTTACTCCCTACCAAAGTGTAGGAGTATTTAAACTTAGCCACTTTTTCATCTTTTTCCAATGTGGGATAACCACATTTTACCCATTTCAACCCATTAACTTTGAGCCTTCATATCTCATTCATTTCTCAACCATTTTGAACAAATGAATATATGATTTCAATGTACTCATGGAGTAGAACACAATCCAACAATCAATTTGTCATTTTAACAAATAACAAATTAAGAAAATAACTCATTATTTCCTTCAAAACACACTTTTTTCCAACACTACCATTGCAAGGAAACTGGGCATTGGAGGCGTAACTGCAAGCTTTATCAGGAAGGACTGAAGAAGAAGGGCAATGAGATTGTCATGACTTCAGGTATCTATGTGATAGATATTTTACTTTCTACCTCTAGTTCTTGGGTATTAGATACCGGATGTGGATCTCACATTTGCCTAAATGTGCAGGGACTAAAGAATAGAAGGTCGCTCAAAGAGGGTGAAGTAGATCTACGGGTTGGAAATGGAGCAAGAGTTGCTGCATTGGCCGTAGGGACTTACGAAGTCACTTTACCAAGCGAATTAATTTTAGTTTTAAATAACTGTTATTATGTTCCGGATTTGAGCAGAAATATTATTTCAATTTCATGTTTAGACAATGAGGGTTACAATTTTCTTATTGCGAATAAGAAATTTTCAATTTATTTGAATGACATGCTTTATTGTGTTGCTCATTCTTTTAATGGCCTTTATGTCTTGGATGTTGAAAATAATGTTGATAATATCTATCATGTAAATAAGAAATCCAAGCCAAATAATGTGAATGACACATATAAATGGCATTGCCGTCTTGGGCACATAAACGA
Source organism: Adenophora triphylla var. japonica (assembly GCA_022495995.1). NCBI lineage: Eukaryota > Viridiplantae > Streptophyta > Magnoliopsida > Asterales > Campanulaceae > Adenophora > Adenophora triphylla. The sequence continues at coordinate 48,055 of JAFEMH010005402.1, forward strand.
GAAACGCATCTCTAAACTCCATAAAGATGGATATTTAGACTCATATGATTATGAATCATATGATGTTTGCGAGTCTTGTTTATTGGGCAAGATGACTAAAGCACCTTTTACTAAGAGTAGTGAAAGGGCTAGTGATTTATTGGCTCTCGTATATACTGATGTATGTGGACCAATGAATAGCATTGCTAGGGGAGGATTTCGGTACTTCATAACGTTCACTGATGACTTATCAAGATATGGCTATGTCTATCTGATGAAGTACAAAAGTGAAGCATTTGAGATATTTAGAATATTTCAAAGTGAAGTACAAAATCAACTTGGCAAAACTATTAAAACACTTCGATCCGATCGAGGTGGTGAATATTTGAGCCAAGAATTTGACGATCATCTGAAAAGTTGTGGAATTGTTTCAGAACTTACTCCACCCGGAACACCACAATGGAATGGTGTGTCCGAGAGGAGAAATCAAACTCTATTAGATATGGTTCGATTGATGATGAGTCAAGTTAACCTTCCTATTTCCTTTTGGGGACATGCACTGGAAACAGCTGCTTTCACACTTAATAAGGTCCCTACTAAATCGGCTCCTAAAACCCCACATGAGATGTGGCATGGAAGAAAGCCTAGCTTATCTTTCATGAATATTTGGGGATGCGAGGCTTATGTAAAGAAATTGGTTTCTGAACATAAACTTTCACCTAGATCTGACAAATGTATTTTCGTTGGTTATCCCAAGGAAACGAAAGGATATCAATTTTACAACCAATCCGAGAACAAAGTGTTTGTTGCTCGACACGGTGTCTTTCTAGAGAAAGAGTTTCTCTCTAAAGAAACTAGTGGGAGTAAAATTGATCTTGAAGAAATTCAAGAACCTGAAAATGACATGGAGCCAATAGTAGAGACGGAACCAAATTCACAAGCTGTTGTGGAATCGGTTCAAGATACACAAGTTCTTCGCAGATCGGATAGGATACGATCCGAACCTGAGAGATATGGATTTCTCATGACGGAAAGTAATGAAGTAGAAATCATTGAGAATGATGAACCTACTTCCTATCAAGAGGCGATGTCCACTCCTGATTCGGACAAGTGGCTAGGAGCCATGGAATCCGAAATCAAATCCATGTACGATAATCAAGTTTGGATCTTGATTGATCCACCCGAAGGTGTAAAAACCATAGGGTGCAAGTGGGTTTTCAAAAAGAAAACCGACATGGATGGGAAGGTACATACTTATAAGGCTAGGCTAGTTGCTAAGGGGTATATGCAGATTCATGGCGTTGACTATGATGAAACCTTTTCGCCCGTAGCAATGCTTAAGTCTATTAGAATCCTAATTGCCATAGCCGCATATTACGACTATGAGATATGGCAAATGGACGTCAAAACAGCGTTTCTTAACGGAAACCTACTTGAGGATGTATACATGATACAACTTTGAAGGGTTTGTCGATCCAAAGGATTCTAACAAAGTGTGTAAGTTGCGAGATCCATTTATGGATTGAAGCAAGCTTCCGGGTTGGAATCTACGTTTTGATGAATCGAGTCAAAGAGTTTGGCTTCATCAAAAATGAAGATGAACCTTGTGTATACAAGAAGATAAGTGGGAGCATAGTGCTATTTCTCGGTGTCAGATGTCGATGACATCTTACTCATTGGAAACAATGTTCCTGCACTTGAGACTGTAAAGTCATGGTTAGGAAAATGTTTCTCAATGAAAGATATGGGTGAAGCGGCTTATATACTTGGTATCAAGATCTATAGAGATAGATCAAGAAGGATGATTGGTTTGAGTCAGAGTACATATATTGACAAGGTCCTTAGAAGATTCCGCATGGAAAATTCTAAGAGAGGGAACTTGCCAATGGGACACGGCATTACTCTTAGCAAGAATCATTGTCCTAAGACAAATGATGAGCGAAAGAGGATGAATGATATACCATATGCTTCGGAAATTGGGTCTATCATGTATGCCATGTTATGTACTAGACCCGATATCTCGTATGATCTAAGCGCAACGAGTAGATACCAGTCTGATCCTGGTGAGAACCATTGGATAGCTGTCAAGAATATCCTTAAGTACTTGAGAAGGACTAAGGATGTATTCTTGGTATTTGGAGGAATGGAAGATGATGCGGTTGTAAAGGGTTACAGATGCAAGCTTCCAAACCGACAAATATGACTATAGATCGCGATGCAGTTTTGTGTTTATACTAAATGGAGGTGCTTTGTTTGTTGGAAGAGTTCCAAGCAGAGCAACATTGCCGATTCTACAACAGAAGCCGAATACATAGCAGCATCGGGTGCGGCTAAGGAGGTGGGTTGGATCAAGAAGTTCGTTAGTGACTTAGAAGTCGCTTCCAAGCATCACTAACCCGATAGAGTCGTTTGACAATAATGGTGCTATTGCCCAAGCAAAAGAACCAAGGTCACATCAGCGATCCAAACACATTTTGAGACGTTTCCACCTCATTCGAGAAATCTGTGAAAGGGAGGACGTCAAGATATGCAAGGTACCAACGGATGACAACATCTCGGACCCTCTCACCAAGCTTTTACCACAAGCTAAACATGATGGTCATGTTAGGTCCATGGGTATAAGATACATGAATGATTGGGCCTAGTGCAAGTGGGAGACTGTAGGTGTTAGTGCCCTAGGCCTATAGAGATAGACCTTTTATGTAATGTCATTGTTCATTTATATAAGAGATTGTTTCTTTGATTATTATATGTGTTTGCATGTTTAGTTATAATAATCGTGTCCCTAGTACTTATGAAGCACTAGTATGAAGTCTAAAGGATAGTCATGTGATGATTATATGCATGGAGATGCACATTAGATCCATGGGTACTTGTTAGAGAACAAGGTACTGGACTTGACCCATTATGAGATTTATGTCATGGTCAAATGTCATAATTAAATCTTATATAGTCATATCATTGATATCCTTTGACCTGAGATTATCATCGTCTTCCGCTCGATGAATATCATGTTTGATATAGTTTAACGTTATCTTTAACCGGATGACAATAAGGGCTATCATTGGCATGGTATGATTCTTGTTGGGAAGAATGATAAGTCAAGATGGAAAATTGTCCCTCGTAAAGAGAGATGTTTGCTAGGCCACTCGTAAGTAAGATTGATGTAGTGCATGGCCATGCCCGAATGAATTAATGTGATTAATGTCATTCGATTAATCAATTTACTTGATAACGGGAAAGCATTGAACAATATGAGTTGACGTGGACCATGACTCATGTTCAATATAACATCGTGTGACAATGGGATTGTGATATGTTCTATGTAGGAAAATCGAACTTGATATTATACTATTTGGGTAGGCATGATGGCTTGCTAGAGTCCGCTCATGTCTTATGAGGATCGATGTGATCGGACACATTGCCAACATAGTATGGTCCTATGGGTCACACGCATCGAACAAATTGTCAAAAATGAAGAATATGGGTTTTACGTGCTCGGGGACGACTCGTCCCCGATCTGAACTAACTATTCCCCATAAGGGGACGGATGATTCGAGAGGGATGTCTGAGGGACGACTCGTGCTGCAGGGCACGAGTCGTGCCCAAAGGGACGACTCGTCCCATGAGCAAAGCCAAGTCGTGCCCTTAGAGGGGACGCCAGAATCAGTGGGTTGTGCAAAGGGGACGACTCGTGCCCTGGGGGACGAGTCGTCCCGTCGGGCCTGGATTGATACGTAAATGACCTAATTTTAGGGTTTTCGCAAAGGGCTTTTATTTGTAACGTATAAATACTTGCCCCTGGTTGCCCTAGCCGTCATTAGAACGTTTTGGTTTTAGAGAAACACCAAAAGTGAGAGATTTCAATTGAGAATTGAGAATCAAACACCACCAATTCCATTGTTCTTCATTGATTGAAAGGTGTTTCAATCCAAAGGATCTAACAATCCTCCTAGAAGAGTTCTAGGGTTCGTTCTTCGCGTGGATACACATAGAGGATCTTCGCTCGTCAAGATCTTAAGTTCGTGATTCGCCGTTCGTTCATCAAGGATTAACAAGGTCATTCAATCTGGAGTTGGGTCAAGTTTATCAACGACAAAAGCACTCAAGGTTGGTATTTATATTTCATCTTTCTTAATTAATCATCTAGAACGGATTCTAGGGCTTGGGCTTTTTCGAGTTATTGCATTATTCCGCTGCGCATGGACCCTCGAAACCCAACAGGTGCCAGCTCGACCGCATTCATGATTTCAGTTCGACTCACAGTTAGGGGAGTGAAAGCCTCGGGCACCTTCTCTGTTGCCCTGGTCCTGTTCTTTCCATTTTTATTGTTTCCTCCATTTTTGTTGGAGTCTTTCTTGTCATCGGCGACCTCAACCTTGGGACCTTTCCCATTCTTCTTTTCTTTTCTCTCCTCGGCTAGTGCCACGTTATAAACCTTCTCGAACAACTCCTGTCGAGTAGTCACTGTACGCACCGTCAGTTCGTAATCCATATCTGCCGAGGAAATACCATTCCGGAAGCAATTGATCACCTCCCTGTCAGTGAGATCTTCCTCGATCTTATCCACCATCTCCTTGAACTTGGTGAAGTAGCTCATTGAGCTTTCATTTTTAGCTTGCACCAAGTTACTTAGATTGGTAACTGTCACCTTTCGAGCTCCAGCAGTTGAGAAGCAATCTAGGAACTTTGTCCTGAAACACGTCCAGGTGGAGATGCTACCAGCTGCCAAACCATTGAACCAGGTTAGTGCTGCCGGTGAGTGTGCTTATGAGAGCTTTACACATATTGTCGTCCTCATTGGCGACAAAGCACATTGTGGCTTCCAGATGTGCTATATGACTTTTTGCATTGGTTGACCCTGAATACTTCTCTAGAAGGGGCAACCTAAACCCAGCAGGAGGTCGACTGTCTCTCAATTCCTTGGACAAAGGTTGAAGAGCAAAGTCGATTCGTTCAACCTTTCCAGTGTCCTTTTTCTTCTCCTCCTCCCATTGTTCAAACCTCTTCTTCATTAACGGCCATTCCCTAGCGTCGGGTCTATCATCTCCCCGCAGGGGAACGACATTCGACCTTTGACCTTCGCTCCCGGGGGAGTTGCACCTACTCCTCCTGTCTCGGTGAGAATGAGCCCTTTCTGACCGAACTGGAGACCTATTCCTGTCATTCCTTTGGGGCGACCTGCGCCTCTCATCCCTGGATGGCGACCTGCGCCTATTATCTCCAAGTGGCGACCTGCGCCTTTCTTCTCTTATGGGCGACCTGCGCCTATTCCTGTCCCTATGAGATTGAGATCTTTGTCTCCTGGCTGGTGAACCACGTCAGATTCTATTGACCTCTAAGTGGATCCTCAAATCCGATTGAGCCTCCTGCTCCCTATTCCTGGTGAGGCTAGCCCTTAAGTCATTACTCGGTACATGAATAGGGGTTGGAGGTCGTTGAACTATCCTGTCTTCGCCGTTACGTCCCACACCTTCATTAGGCCTAGCACTCCACGGCTGCTTGCCCTGTTGGAGACTTGAGAGGGAGCCACCCTCTACGATCTTATATCCGCCTTCTCGGCCTCCTCTATAGCCGATAACTCGGCCGAGAATGCAGGCTCGCTCCAATAACATTTCCTTTCTACTCAACGGGTTGGATGAGGGACTGCCTCTATTTCCAACATTCACATGAGCAGTTGGACGCTTAGGGAGGTGGAGCTCCTTGTCCCTCCATGTGTCTTTTCCCTCTTCTGGTATTGGGCAATCCGCTGCCATCAACAACACTGGTAGAGCAAGTTGCTCTACCATGAGGACGATTTGGTGGGGGAGGAGGCAGATTTGCGTTTTTAGCATTGGTGTTGAGATCTGCATTGGTGTTGGCATTCACCTCATTGAGTTCATCGAAGCCTCTACATCACATGCCCGTCAGGGGTTACCATTGTTGTAGGTTGATGAAATTTTTGAGGTCAAGCTAAAGCACGATTCCGGCAATGGAACCAAACCGATGTCCGCAGAATTATGCTTATCAGTAATCCTCCACGTGGCAGGACTAATCACCTGGCTCCTGACCTGAAAACAAGAACCCACGACTAGCCGAATGTGTCTCGGCTTAGACCCTCGGGCGTGAGTAAGATTACGGTTGAATAGAGCTCAAAATGTATTGAATAATGAATTCGGATAACAAAATGGCGAGTTACCTTTGTGACCGCTGGTGGTGATGATGTATTTATAGGTGTTGACCGTTGTATTTTTGGTGGTGCTACATGAGCTCAGAGATTTCGGCCGACGATTATGGGTCATGGGAACGTGTCTATAACAGTCCCTGATTTGTAGGAATGCAGTTATGGAAAGATTTAACCCACGTGCGCCCACATTAGTTAGGTCGACGCTTGTTGATTAGGTCGAGGTCGCCATTTGAGGAATGGTCGACCTGACTGACAGGTAGAGCATGGATCGTACCCGTATTAGAACTCGGATCTTCAGGTCGGACTAAGTTAGGTCGGGACCTGATAGGTCGGACGATGAACTTAGTCGACTGATACATGAGATGGGCCTTGGGCCATGTATTGATTGGGCCTAGCCCACATGACATGTTAAGACAATAAATCCTTGAAGACTGGGCCTTACTCGCTTGGACCAACTCGCTACTTTTGGTATGTTCAAGTATATATGCTATTGTTCATCCCTCTTCTATTATATACTTTTATTTCTTTAAAAACTCTTAACTTTTTTTATATAACTTTTTGAAAAAAAATTTACTACTAACCAACATCTCAAATAGTTTTATTTATCAAAAAAAATATAAATTTAATAATTATTTTAATTAATTTAGCAACGACTCAAATTCGTCGCTAATTATATGTAATTAATTTACTGACGAAATTTTAATCCGTCGGTAATTAAATCCCTTACTAATTCGTCGCTAACTTAAAATATAAATTTAATAATTATTTTAAATAATTTAGCAACGACTCAAATCCGTCGGTAATAATATGTAATTAATTTACCGACGGATTTTAATATGTCGGTAATTAAATCCTCACTAATCCGTCGCTAACCTAAAATATAAATTTAATAATCATTTTAAATAATTTACCAACGACTCAAATCCGTCGGTAAAAATATGTAATTAATTTACCGACGAATTTTAATCCGTCAGTAATTAAATCCGTCACTAATCTGTCGTTAACCTAAAATATAAATTTAATAATTATTTTAAATAATTTAGCAACGACTCAAATTCATCGGCAAAAATATCCGTCGCCATTTCGTCATAACTCCGTCGGTAAAAAAGTGCGCAAATTTTTGGCGCCAAAATGGTGACGGATTAGAGACGGAATGGAATCCGTCGGCATATCCGTCACTAAATCCGTCGGTAGTCTCGTCCTAATTTTGTTTTTTGTTTTTCACTTTAGGTCGTTGCTATTCTGTCGCTAATCCGTCGGTATTAGCGACGGATTTATTTTCGTCGCTAATTTTCGTCGGTATCTGTCAGTTTTCTTATAGTGATTGACTTCAACCCTTCATCCTACCTACGGCGTTCAATTCAGCCACGTAGATGGGATCGTTATTTTTTTTGACAAAATCGCCTCAAAATTTGTAAGTGTTGGACTTTAGTATGGCTTCTCAAGAACTTAAAAGAAAAATTGACAGAAAATGTAACGGAGAAAGAACGGAGATTGTTAACAAATGAAAAACAAGTCGAGTCTTGTATTAAATACAATCTCCGTAAGAGTTATTTGTCCCGCACAGGTGCTTACGGTTGAATAACAAAACTCTCGTAAGATAAAATGACTTTACTATTAGTTATAAGGGGCACTCCAATATAACTAATCTAACGAACAACACAATGTTTTGAACATTGGACTTGAAAGGATTTGATGCAACAAGATGATATGATTTTGCTATGTTAATCTATCTCACTAGAGGGTAAAGAGGCTCAAATGACTGTATATTTTTTGAATTGAAATTCGGAGGGAAACTATTTAAAGAAAGTTAAAGGGTTCATGGCTTTTCACTCCAAGAGGTGCCAAAACTGTTCAGATCCTGCGCAAGAGCGCGACCGCTCTGGTCTTGAGCGCGACCACGCTGGCATGCCGAGACCAAGCCAGGATTTACTTAAAATCGTAGCACGCGGCCGCTCTAAGGGCTGAGCGCGACCGCGCTGAAGCCCGAAGCTGAAAAGGTCACGAAAACCTTTTGGGAACAGTTGTGACCCAAAACCAATTTGGATCAGTCCAAGTCAACCCAAGTTAACTTTAACCCTTTATTTAACTTTCGTTAAGTTACAAAAACACTTGTCATTAATTCTCATTCACCCTAAATGGTTTTGAGACATTAAAAGAGTTTAATAATCTACAACAAATGTAGAATATATTTTGTAACAAATCTCGTTAACGAATAACGAACTCCGTTAGAATCTTGGGTACATGTTAAGTCAAACTTAACTTTCCGTTACCCATTTCCAACAATCCCCCACATGAATGACAATTAATGCATGAATGCAATTTCGTCCAAAGTTCCGGCGAACTATTATTACATCGAGATAGATAGCTTGTGGCCTTGAATCCTCCTTAGTGAAATATTATCGGATATACTAGCCATTTGGTAGCGAGTCGCTTTGAACCAGTGACTGTCGGATGTATACCAAGACAATAATACTCACATAATAACAGCTCTAACAATTGTTGTTCTCACGTTTTGTCCATTTCGGCCCTGGACCGTATCTTATTCATAAGCGTTCTTTTAGAGGCGGCCTAATTACCTCTCGCTTATATAGGTGATTCTCACTATAAGGAGTATCATGCACTACTCCACCCGTAGGTATAGAAATCATTAAAAAGTTTTCTCAACTTATCCTTACCACTGCTGCATGTGCGTGTACTTGGATGTTCTGGGAATGAGTATTCAACAATCTCCAGGTTGATAAACCGAGTTGTTGTTTCCAAGTAACTCTACTAGAACTTATAACTTGGTTGTCTCATTGAACCAAGGGCCTGGGATCTCCATTTCTCAAGGTTGAGTGTCCGCTATAAGTTCTTTTGTTGTGGGTTTTAAACCCATTCCCCTTAACAGTTTATACAGTTGATCTCGATTTATACCTTTGGTAAACGGATCCGCTAAGTTATCACATGACTTTACATAATCAATAGTGATAATGCCATTCTTGATCAACTGTCTAATGGTATTGTGTCTACGACGAATATGTCTAGACTTACCATTATACATACTATTTTGTGCTCTTCCAATTGTTGATTGACTATCGCAATGTATTAGTACGACGAGCACGAGTTTGCTCCAACAAGGAATATCCTCCGGGAAGTTCTTAAGCCATTACGCTTCTTCCCCAGCTTTATCTAAAGCGATAAATTCAGACTCCATCGTAGATCTGGCTATACATGTCTGTTTGGAGGATTTCCATGACACTGCTCCTCCACCTATTGTGAATACATATCCACTCGTGGACTCTTTTATGTCCGATATCCAATTTGCATCACAGTGTCCTTCCAATACTGCTGGATATTTCTTGTAAAGTATTCCATGGTTTAATGTATACTTTAAATATCTTAGTACTCTCATTAGTGCTTTCCAATGATCAGTACTAGGATTACTTGTGAACCTACTTAGTTTGCTCACTGAATATGCAATGTCTGGACGTGTACAATTCGTTAAGTACATCAGACTACCAATTATTCTTGCATATTCCAGTTGAGAAACTGGTTCCCCTTTGTTCTTGGCTAAATGTAGAGCCAAGTCTACCGGTGTTTTAGTCGGAGGGTAATCAAAGACATTGAATTTCCGAAGAACATTCTCTAGGTAATGGGATTGTGAAAGAACTAATCCTTCAAATGTTCTAGAGATCTTTATCCCTAATATTACATCAGCTAATCCCATGTCTTTCATGTCAAAGTTCTTCTTTAACATGCCTTTGGTATTCATGATTAAATCATGATTACTTCCCATTATGAGCATGTCGTCTACATAAAGACAAACGATAACGAATGATTCAGATGTTCCTTTAATGTAGACACATTTGTCACATTCATTAATCTTGAATCCATTTGATAACATGGTTCTATCGAACTTCTCATGCCATTGTTTAGGTGCTTGTTTTAGTCCATACAAGGACTTTACAAGTTTACACACCTTTCGTTCTTTACTAGGAACCACGAACCCTTCGGGTTGTTCCATGTAAATTTCTTCATCAAGTTCTCCATTTAGGAAAGCAGTCTTCACATCCATTTGGTGTATCTCAAGATTATGCACTGCTGCAATAGCTACGAGAACACGAATTGATGTGATCCTTGTGACAGGGGAGTATGTATCGAAGAAATCATATCCCTCTTTCTGTCTAAAGCCTTTGGCAACCATCCTAGCTTTGTACTTTTCGATTGATCCATCTGCCTTATACTTCCGTTTGAGGATCCATTTGCAACCTAATGGTTTGCAACCTGGAGGGAGATCAACTAATTCCCAAGTATTGTTGAGCATTATGGATTCTATTTCACTGTTAATAGCCTCTTTCCAGAACGAACTATCCGGACCGAATAACGCTTCTTTAACAGTTGCTGGTTCGTTTTCTAACATGTAAGACAGAAAATCAGGACCAAAAGTCTTTTCCACTCTTTCCCTTTTACTACGTCTCGGTTCTTCATCTTCTATTTGAGAAGGACCGGTTGTAGACTCATGTGTTCTCTTATTAGAACCTATATCTTTCCTGTCCTTAGCCGGAAAGATGTTTTCAAAGAATACCGCATTCCTTGATTCTATAGTAGTTCCTACATGCATATCAGGAATGTCTGATTTGTGCACTATAAACCGATAGGCACTACTATTATTGGCATATCCATTAAAAACACAGTCAATGGTCTTTGGACCAATCTTGACTTGTTTAGGCTTAGGTACTTCAACCTTGGCCAAACACCCCCACACTTTAAGGTATTTAAAACATGGCCTACGATTATGCCACAATTCATAGGGCGTTTTATCAATACCTTTCTTGGGTATTTTATTAAGAACATAATTAGAAGTGAGTATTGCTTCCCCCCACAAGTTGTCGGGTAAGCTTTGAACTTATTAAGCGCGTTCATCATCTCCTTGAGAGTACGGTTTTTGCGTTCAGCAACTCCATTAGATTGAGGGGTATATGGAGCCGTTGTTTGATGAATTATGCCGGATTCCCAACATAGTCCTTCAAACGGTGCTTCATATTCTCCACCTCTATCGCTTCTAATTTTCTTAATTTTCAAGTTAAGTTGATTCTCAACTTCTTTCTTATAAGTCTCAAAAGCCCCTAAGGCTTCATCCTTACTTCTTAAGAGATAAACATAGCAGTACTTAGTGCAATCATCTATAAACGTAATGAAGTACTTTTTACCTCCTCGAGTTTGCACAAGTTTTAAATCACATATGTCGGTGTGAATTAACTCGAGAGGAGTTGTGTTTCTTTGTATGGCATTAAATGGCGACTTCGTCATTTTTGCCTCAACACAAACTTCGCACCTATTAGTCGAGTCGGATTTAGTCATTTGGATTAAATCTTGTCTCGCTAATTTCTTAATGGTGTCGAGGTTTACATGTCCTAATCTATCATGCCATAAATTAGAACTTTCCGACAAGTAAACATAAGAAACACAATTTTTATTCATCGCACTTTGGCGGATCACAGTCATTACATTCATTTTAAAAAGGCCCTCCTCGAGGTAACCCTTTCCAAGAAACAAACCATTCTTGGTTAGTACAAATTTGTCGGATTCGAATACTAGTCTAAAACCGGCCTTACTAAGCAAAGCGCCGGACACCAAATTTTTACGGATATCCGGAACATGCAGCACATCCAACAAGGTTACTTCTTTTCCGGAAGTCATCTTCAATATCACGTTTCCAATGCCTTGAACATCGGAGGTCGCAGAATTTCCCATGTAGAGCTTTCTTCCGGAGATGGGAGTATAGGAGGAGAAACTCTCCTTGTTACCACAAATATGGCGGGTAGCACCGGTATCTATCCACCAAGCTTTTGGATTCTCCTCCAAGTTTGCAACGTTGGCCTCAAAGATCATTGCTGCAAAGTCTAGGTCCATGTGGTCAACATTATTCGCCTCTTTCTTCGGAAGACGACAGTCTTTTGCTAAATGGCCCGGTTTACCACAATTATAGCAAGACCCCTTGAACTTCTTAGAGCCCTTCTTCTTTCCTTTCTTAGCATTCCCGGCATTTTCGGAATGCTTTCTCTTTGTGCCACTTGTGCTAGCCTCGGCGAGATTGACCTTAGCCTCCATCTTGCCCTTAGCAACCTTGGCCTCGTTGATTCTATTGTTCTCTTCTATTTGAAGACGAACAACAATGTCTTCCAAGAACATCTCCTTGCGTTTATGCTTGAGATAGTTCTTGAAATCCTTCCACGAAGGCGACAACTTTTCAATGATAGAAGCCACCTTGAATGGATCATTCATGATCATCCCCTCGACATCAAGCCCATGTAGAATGATTTGGAATTCATCTACTTGAGTTGTTACCGATTTGGAATCGACCATCATGAAGTCAAGATACTTACCGACGACAAATTTCTTTGACCCGGCGTCTTCTATCTTGTACTTCCTTTCCAAGGTGTCCCACAATGCCTTGGCTAACTCGACGGTACTATACACATTGTATAGTGCATCGTCAAGTCCATTTAAGATGTAATTCTTACATAAAAAATTACCGTGAGCCCAAGCCTCCTTTGCCATTTGCCTTTGGGGGTCGGGATCACCATTTTCCACCGCCGGAGGATCTTCCTTTAAGAAGCGGTGCAAGCTTAGGGTGGTCAAGTAGAAGAGCATCTTCTGTTGCCATCTCTTGAAATTCACACCAGTGAATTTCGCGGGTTTCTCACCATGACCGAGGTGATGTGGAGTAGGAGCGGGTGCAACATGGTTGAATGTAGCGTCACCTTGAGAAGGAGGCGTAACATTCCCTTGACTGGATGAGGATACATCTTTCTCATTTGCCATCTTTGAAGGTCTTGAAGAAGCGTCAAATAACTCTTACGATTGTTGGACTTTAGTATGGCTTCTCAAGAACTTAACAGAAAAACTGACAGAAAATGTAACGGAGAAAGAACGGAGATTGTTAACGTACAAATGAAAAACAAGTCGAGTCTTGTATTAAATACAATCTCCGTAAGAGTTATTTGTCCCGCACAGGTGCTTACGGTTGAATAACAAAACTCTCGTAAGATAAAACGACTTTACTATTAGTTATAAGGAGCACTCCAATATAACTAATCTAACGAACAACACAATGTTTTGAACTTTGGACTTGAAAGTATTTGATGCAACAAGATGATATGATTTTGCTATGTTAATCTATCTCACTAGAGGGTAAAGAAGCTCAAATGACTGTATATTTTTTGAATTGAAATTCGGAGGGAAACTATTTAAAGAAAGTTAAAGGGTTTATGGCTTTTCACTCCAAGAGGTGCCAAAACTGTTCAGATCCTGCGCAAGAGCGCGGCCGCTCTGGTCTTGAGCGCGACCGCGCTGGCATGCCGAGACCAAGCCAGGATTTACTTAAAATCAGCGCGGCCGCTCTAGGCTGAAGCGCGACCGCGCTGAAGCCCAGAACTGAAAGGTCACGAAAATCTTTTGGGAACAGTTGTGACTCAAAACCAATTTGGATCAGTCCAAGTCAACCCAAGTTAACTTTAACCCTTTATTTAACTTTCGTTAAGTTACAAAAACACTTGTCATTAATTCTCATTCACCCTAAATGGTTTTGAGACATTAAACGAGTTTAATAATCTACAACAAATGTAGAATATATTTTGTAACAAATCTCGTTAACGAAAAACGAACTCCGTTAAAATCTTGGGTACATGTTAAGTCAAACTTAACTTTCCGTTACCCATTTCCAACATTCAAGTCTTAGGGCGGAGCTATCACTACAGCAAGCTCTGTTGAAGCAGACTGAATCCTACAAAACTTCAGTCTTGACATTTCACTGAGCATAACCCAAAATAATGACCCATTTCATTAAATTGAGAACCTATCTATAAAGACTTTTTGTTCAAGCGGTAGTCGTTGTCTTGATAAGGATTTATTTATAACGGGGGTTATGAGTTCGAAATCATTAAGTCCCAAAAGGGTAACACGAGTTTCTGATTTGTTCTAATAATAGACTAGATAATATCTAAAAAAAAAATAAAAAAATCAAATATCAATATTATAATACTTTTCTAAGATATTTATTAATAAAAAAATAATATTTATTTTCATCCCTTTTCAAGGCCACGAACCAGTCGTCGATTCATTTTGTTTATCTCAATGGTGTCAACTAATCTGAGTTTAGATAAATAAAAGCCATGTTTGACCATAAAGGCCACCATATATATAGTATATTCCAAAGCTTTGAGGTAGTTAGTGAGAGAGGTAGGTATATAGTGTCATTATAAGGAACAATGGGTGAGGCACCAATAGCATTAGCATGTCTCGATCGTTTAGCATGTCGGCAAACACAATTTAGTAGACTAGTATGCAGTAAATATCATTTTTTTATTTTTTTTATAGAAAATCACACACCGTTACTTGTTTCCTTTAATCCATAATATTCTATTCTATTATCTCATCATATTATCGTTGATAACGACAACATATAGCTAGTTTATTAAACTTTTCTTTTATAACTATATATATTATGCTTTTGGCAATACTATATGTCGGTGCCGAAAAAAGTACTCCCTCCGTGTCTCAGACCATGGGTATATGGGGTGGATTTCACGTTTCTTAAGAAATTTTTAAAAAAATGAATAAAAGTTAAATGTAAAATATGGAATAGTAGTTAAATGTGTGGTAGAAAATAGGAGAGAGAATGTAAAATTTAAATATGTGGTAGAGAATAGGAGAGAGAAGGTAAAAGTTAAAAATATTTAATAGGAGAGAGAATGAGTGAGAGAAATAGTAATTAAATGTGTGGTAGAGAATAGGAGAGAGAATGTATAAGGGTATAATGAATGGTTTTTTTTGTAAATATATGAAGATGATAAGGGTATAAATATATTCAAAAACTTGCCATTTATGAAAATGAATCCTTGATCTGGAACGGATCAAAAGGGAAAGTTGAACCCTTGGTTTAGTCTGAGACGGGGGAGTATATTCTTTACACAAACTACTCATGTTATCTTATGGCACAAAATTTAATACTATCATTACTTATATTCCTGCACGGAATAAATATCTTTTGACCTTTGACTGAGTGAGTGAAAAAAACAATTTCATTTTCTTGCAATACAATTTAAGATTAAAGAAGAATTAGAATTTAGCCGCATTGAGTAAAAATTAAAATTTTAAAGTCGGTGAAAAGGCTTTTGGGTGTGGTATGGTGATGGATAAAATTCACGTGTAATAAAAATATCTAGCAAGTATATTAGCTATCGTTGTAATAGTATGCACAAGCGAGGGCCAAACTCACAGAGATTTATGTGTTGAATAAATTAGTTTATTTAGTGTGAAGAGAAACAAAGGGGTTTTGGTTTTGATTTTTTTTATTAAAACTAATTGACAAAAAGTAATTAAGCAATCAAAATAGCAAATAAACAAAACAAGGAAATAATTCAAGAATTAAGAAATAGTCCACAGATTGGATTCACAACATATTATCACTTTATGCTATTTAAATCATGTAAAGAAATAACTCAATCTCATTCTTGAGTTCGTTCACAAAAGCATATGGTTAAGATGTTAATATATTCCGCAAGGTCAATACCAACATTAAAACCCTAAGATCGCTATCTTGTTTATAACTTCCGCAAGGTTAATATAAACAATCAAGCTTTTCTCATTTAAAATTATAAGAACTTTAAAAACCTAGATTCAAGTGAATTTCATAAGGTCATCAATTGAATCTACAATTCTTAACAATGAGCAAATTACAAATCATTCACGCAAGTGCAATAATTCATGCCCAAATAAATTCAAGAGGTCAAAGGTATTCCGCAAGGTCAACACAATTGATCTCAAGAATAATAGTTAAGAATGTTTGAGAAAAACAAGAACGAGAAAGAGTTAGGAAGAATTAAAATCCTAGCATAAAGATCTAATATGTGTACTACCAATCCGCAAACTAAAGAATCTAGCCTCGAATGGCCATTAAAATAAATAAATCAAACCTTGAATTAAAACCTTCAATCTTGTACAATACAAATAAATTGTAATATGAGTTTAGGGGAAAGAAAAGGTAGAGAGAGGATGATAGATTAAAAAGATGATCAAAAACTAGTCTAGGGTTCTTTTTATAGGAGGAGGGAGGTAGAAATCCTTTTTGGAAACAGAAATCTGGTCAAAATCCTAGTCAAAATAAAATTCTGCTGAAAATTCGTTAAAATCTGCTGAAAATCTGTTAAAATCTCGGTTTTAATTTTTGTGACGAACGAATCCGTCACTAATTTCCGTTGCCCAGCTCTGTCTTGACTCGTTCTCACGAGTCATGCGCCCCAACTCGTTCTGATGTTTGGTCTTCAAAATCAACATAGCCTTGATCCCTTGGCCGACCAGCTTTCCTTCTTGGCCCCATTTTGCTTTGCCTTGGCCCAGCCATGCCATGCCTTGTTCCTCCTTTGGCCTTGGACCAATTTGGATTTGGTTCGCAATATTGACACAGTCGCATTTTGGTCACTATAAAAATTTCTTTTGCACCTTGGTCCTTAAAATTTTATATTTTCACTTTGGCCCATGAACTTTTTGCAACCAATTTTTCTCCTATTTTCCATATTTTCAGTTTGGTTCCTGAATTTCCAAGATTTACATTTTGGCCCTTGAACTTCATAATTTCATTTTTGTCCCATATTTTCCAGAATTGCAATTTGATCCCAAAACTTCCAAAATACGCTCAAATCCTCCATTTTGCCAGTAATTGCACTTCAACCCCTGTACTTTCAAAACACTACAAAATACATTAAATTTTCAAGATTTCGAGCATCAAATAAGCTAGAAAACATATCTTTTGAATGGGTAAAACCACATCCATCATGTGGCACGTCGTACGTTTTTAGAATTTTTTGGATTCTCATGCTTACAAGTAGGATGATCATTTAAATTCACGCGACACTTCAAATTTCATATATTAGTTGATATATTTCATTGATAAGTATAGTATGTAAAGGGATAATATAATAGCGTAATAATACATATCCAAATAAGTATAGATGTATATATTAGGGTGCTATATACAATATATACAATGAATATTTTATTTGTCTCTTTAATGAAGTATATGTATCACTATAGATAAATATAGGTGAACATACCAAAAGTATCTAGCTGGGCCTCACGAGTAAAAGCCCAATCCACAAGCAATCATTGCCACCATATTCTCTGGGGGCTAGGCCCAATCATTACATGGCCCAAGGCCCATCTCATGTATCAGTCGATTAAGTTCATCGTCCGACCTATCAGGTCCCGACCTAGCTTAGTCCGACCTGAAGATCCGAGTTCTAATACGGGTACGATCCATGCTCTACCTGTCAGTCAGGTCGACCATTCCTCAAATGGCGACCTCGACCTAATCAACAAGCGTCGACCTAACTAATGTGGGCGCACGTGGGTTAAGTCTTTCCATAACTGCATTCCTACAAATCAGGGACTGTTATAGACACGTTCCCATGACCCATAATCACATTAAATCTCGGAGCTCATGTAGCCCCACCAAAAATACAACAGTCAACACCTATAAATACATCATCACTACCAACGGTGCAAAGGTAACTGCAATTTTGTTATTTGAATTCTACTGTTCATTTCAATATTTGCTCTCCGAAACATATACTTACTCTCACGCCCGAGGGTCTAAGCCGGAGACACATCCGACTAGTCGTGGGTTCTTGTTTTCAGGTCAGGAGCCAGGTGATTAGTCCTGCCACGTGGAGGATTACTGATAAGCACAATTCCTGCAGCATCAGTTTGGTTCCATTGCCGGGAACTGTGCTTTAGCTTGACCTCGAAAATTTCATCAACCTACAACAATGGTAACCCCAGACGGGCATGTGACAGAAGCCTCTGATGAACTCAATGAGGTGAATGCCAACACCAACGCAGATCTCAACACCAATGCTGAAAATGTAAATCTGTCTCCTCCCCCACCGAATCGTCCTCATGGTAGAGCAACTCGCTCTACCAGTGTTGTTGATGGCAGAGGATTGCCCGATACCAGAAGAGGGAAAAGACACATGGAGGGACAAGGAGCTCCACCTCCCCCTAAGCGTCCAACTGCTCATGTGAATGTTGGAAATAGGGCAGGTCCCTCATCCAACCCATTGAGCAGAAAGGAAATGTTATTGGAGCGAGCCCAGATTCTGGCCGATCTTCTGGCTATAGAGGAGGCTGAGAAGGCGGATATAAGATCAGAGAGGGTGGCTCCCTCTCAAGTCTCCAACAGGCAGCAGGACAGGAGTGCTAGGCCTAATGAGGGTGTGGGACAGAACGGCGAAGACAGGATAGTTCAGCGACCTAAAACTCTCATTCATGTGCCGAGTAATGACTTAAGGGCTAGCCTCACCAGGAATAGGGAGCAGGAGGCTCAATCAGATTTGAGGACGCATCTAGAGGCCAATAGAAGCCGACGTGGTTCCCCTGCCCGGACACAAAAATCAGGATCTCACAGGATGTGAAATGGGCGCAGGTCGCCCATAAGAGAAGAAAGGCGCAGGTCGCCACTTGGAGATAATAGGCGCAGGTCGCCATCGAGGGATGAGAGGCGCAGGTCGCCCCAAAGGAATGACAGGCATAGGTCTCCAGTTCGATCAGAAAGGGCTCATTCTCATCGAGACAGGAGGAGTAGGCAGGTAACTCCCCCCAGGAGTGAAGGTCAAAGGTCGAATGCCGTTCCCCCTGCAGGAGATGACAGACCCGACGCTAGGGAATGGCTGATGATGAAAAAGAGGTTCGAACAATGGGAGGAGGAGAAGAAAAAGGACATTGCAAAGGTTGAACGAATCGACTTTGCTCTTCAACCCTTGTCCAAGGAACTGAGAGACAGTCGACCTCCTGCTGGATTTAGGTTGCCCCTTCTAGAGAAGTATTCAGGGTCAACCAATGCAAAAAGTCATATAGCACATCTGGAAGCCACAATGTGCTTTGTCGCCAATGAGGACGACAATATGTGTAAAGCTCTCATAAGCACACTCACTGGGGCAGCCCTGACCTGGTTCAATGGTTTGGCAGCCGGTAGCATCTCCACCTGGACGTGTTTCAGGACAAAGTTCCTAGATCGCTTCTCAACTGCTGGAGCTCGAAAGGTGACAGTTACTGATCTAAGTAACTTGGTGCAAGCTAAAAATGAAAGCTCAATGAGCTACTTCACCAAGTTCAAGGAGATGGTGGATAAGATCGAGGAAGATCTCACTGACAGGGAAGTTATCAACTGCTTCAGGAATGGTATTTCCTCGGCAGACATGGATTATGAACTCACAGTTCGTACAGTCACAACTCGACAAGAGTTGTTCGAAAAGGTTTATAACGTCGCACTGGCCGAGGAAAGGAAAGAAAAGAAAAACGGGAAAAGCCCCAAGGTGGAGGTCGCCGATGACAAGAAAGACTCCAACAAAAATGAAGGAAACAATAAAAATGGAAAGAACAGGACAAGGGTGATAGAGAAGGTGCCCGAGACTTTCACTCCCCTAACGGTGAGTCGAACTGAAATCTTGAATGCGGTCGAGCTGGCACCACCTGCCCCCATGAACCCAGGCAACAAGTTCATAAGGGACAACAGCAAGTACTGTGATTACCACAAAGACACAGGTCACCTAACAGAGGATTGCTTGGGATTGAAGCGTATCATCCAGAGAATGGTCGACCAGGGGAGGCTCGACGCATATGTAAAAAGGCCTCAAGCTGGTGGGGGCGAGCAACCAGCAGGTGGACAGCAGGGACCAAGGCAACCTAGATTGAACTTGGGAGTCATCACAGAGCAAGCCTGCAACACGGCCATCAAACATAAAATTTTATTTCACTCAACAAGGCCCCAATGTGCCTCCAAGGAGAGATGTCGAGATGATGTAATCGCCTTCTACCCCCATGAATTGGCAACCAATATGGCGGCTAGGGAGCAAGTTCTCGTCATCCAAGGTCTCATAGACGGATGTACGACGAGCGTACTCGGTCGACACCTGGGGCCTGTAAAGATATTTTGTTCTACAAGACCTTCACGGAGATGGGTCTTAATGACGAGCAGCTAGAAAGATATGATGGCAGGTTGGAGGGTTTCACCAACCATCGAGTTGACGCCAAAGGACAGATTGAGCTCGACGTCGACCTTGGCCAGCACCCCCACAGGGTAGTATCGAAGGTACAATTTATTGTGATAGATGTGAACAGTGATTATGCTGCTATACTTGGTATTCCAGGTCAGGTCGCGCTTAGAATGGTGGCATCAATCCCTCACCAGCGAGTCAAGTTCCCCACACCTGCTGGAGTAGGATGTGTACAAGGCACAGCTCGAGCCTACTTGGATCATGTTCTCAGAGAAAGAAAGAAAAGGGAGTTAGAAATTGAGACTGCAGATGGTTACTTGAAGCTGTCCCAGTCAGTCACCAAAACTACCCGACTGTCAACGATCACCAATGTGGAAGAGTCGACCTATCGCTCAAATGTCGTGTTTGAGTCGACACGTCACTCTGAAACCATAGTGGTCGATCCAGATGTAGTTATGGTCGACCAAGTCCTCATAGGCAACCTATGCCTCCAGATCGACAATAACTCGGGGGCCACCACCAGCGAGGTTGCAGATAAGCTGGATGATATGATAGCTGAGGAAGCTCCACACCTGGGGGCCGAGGAGAGAAAAAGAGTTAGGGAGATCATCATTGAGACTCTGCAGTTCAGAGATGGTCCAGAGCTGGAGGCTGTGGACGAGCTAGAATCAGTAGTCACCAACCCTTCCTACCCCGACCAAAAAATTCAGATTGGGAAACAATTGTCAGCAGAAGAAAGGCTGGAAATCATCGAGCTACTCAAGGGTAGCAATGATGTCTTTGCGTGGAGAGTAGAAGACATGAAGGGAATCAAGGAAGAGGTCACCGTTCACAGGCTTGAAGTCAACCCGACCATAAAGCCTAGACCCCAGAAATTGAGAAGTTTTGCTCGCGATAAGGAGGAGGCCATAAAAGCTGAGGTACAAAAACTTTTGAGTGCAGGTATTATTAAGGAGGCTACTCATACAACGTGGTTGGCCAATGTGGTCATGGAGAAGAAATCAAATGGCAAATGGCGGATGTGTGTCGACTTCACCACTCTGAATCTTGCTTGCCCGAAGGACAGCTACCCCCTTCCTAGAATTGACAAACTAGTTGATTCCATTGCTGGTCACTCCACCCTCAGCTTCCTCGACGCTTACTCAGGGTACCACCAGATTAAGATGCATGAGGACGACATAGTCAAGACGGCATTTCAAGCGGCTGGAGGCATCTACTGCTACAACATGATGCCATTTGGATTGAAGAATGCAGGTGCGACTTATCAAAGAATGGTGAACAAGGTCTTTGCCTCACAAATTGGCCGAAATATGGAGGCTTACGTCGACGATATGGTCATCAAAACTAAGACCGGACGTCACGTAGTCGACCTCAAAGAAACATTCGCCAATCTGCGAGCAAACGACATGAAACTCAATCCCAGCAAGTGTGTCTTTGGAGTAGCAGCTGGAAAGTTCCTTGGATTCATGGTGTCCCAGAGAGGTATAGAAGCTAACCCGGAGAAGATGAAGGCTCTAGTCGAGATGAAGGAGCCTACAAGTATAAAGGAGATGCAGCGACTCAATGGCAGGGTGGCAGCTCTAGGTCGCTTTATATCCAAGTCAGCTGAAAGGTCTCTCCCCTTCTTCAAATCATTGAGGGGGACGAAAAACTTTGAGTGGACGACCGAATGTCATTCTTCGTTCCAACAACTCAAAGAATACCTTGCTACCCCTCCACTATTGAGCAGCCCGACCACTGGTGAGACCTTGTTTGTGTATGCTCGTCTGGGAGACAAGTCGGTGGCAGCAGTCTTGATTAGAGAAGAGGAAGGACTTCAAAAGCCAGTTTACTATGTCAGCAAGGCCCTATCAGACGTAGAGGGCAGGTACTACAATGCTGAAAAGGTCGCATATGCTCTAGTCGTAGCTTCAAGGAAGCTGCGAGCTTATTTCCTGGCTCATCCTATAGTGGTTCTTACGAATGCTCCCTTGAGAAAAATATTGCACAAGCCGGAGATTTCTGGTCGCTTGCTCAATTGGTCAATTGCCCTTACGGAATTTGACATCGAGTATCGACCTAGAAAAGCGTTGAAGGCTCATGCTCTAGCAGATTTTTTGGTCGAGCTTACGTTCACCAAGGAGGACAAAGAGCTGAAATGAAAAGGAGAAAAACAAAGGGAAAGAACAAGAGTCCCAGCCCCCGCCATCACTCTACCCGACGATTGTTGGAAAGTCTACTCGGATGGATCGGCACCAAAAATGTTAGTGGAGCCGGGATTGTCTTGATCGAGCAGTAGTCTGGGACCGTGTACGAGGAGTCACTAAGGTTCAAATTCGATGCCTCCAACAATCAAAGCGGAGTATGAAGCCACAGTAGCAGACCATAGAGTATGCCAAGTGCTTTGGAGCGACTAAAATCATGGCTTATTGTGACTCCCAACCGGTAGTCAACCGGGTTAGAGGCGAGTACGAAGTACTTAGTTCCACTACGATCGACATCGCGACCTGGTGAAGGAGCTGATAAAGGATTTGGAATTCTGGGAGATTCAGAGGATTGGACGGGAAGACAACGAGCTAGCCGACCTCCTCTCAAAATTAGCCACTTCAGATGAGCCACATGAAGAGCCCATCTCTTTCCTCGAAAATCCAGCTTATGAAAGGATAAAAATTCAATGTGTAGAGGACGCTTCAAGAAATTGGGTTTATGAGAAGTGTTGGATCGAAGAAATGAAAGCGTACCTAGAAAGTGGCGAGCTGCCTGAGGACGAGAAGAAAGCTCGAGCTATCAAGAAGAAAGCTCCGAGGTACGTCATTCAAGGAGGCAATCTGTTCAGAAGATCCTACACTCGATCATTGCTAAAGTGCATCCACCCTCAAGAGGTCGCCCTATTGATACATGAAGTACACAGTGGGATTTGTGGTGGACACCCGGGGGCCAGGACTCTAGCCAACAAGTTGATTACCTTAGGATACTACTGGCCACACATGAGAGCTGACACTCATAACTTTGTTCAGCAATGTGATCAATGCCAAAGGTTTGCCAACCTATCTCATGTGCCTACAACGGAACAGACTCCTGTAATCGCTGCTTGGCCTTTCGATATGTGGGGCGTCGACTTGATTGGACCCTTCCCTCCCGCTCGGGGAAATTGCAAGTATGTGATCGTCGCCATAGATTATTTCACCAAGTGGGTTGAAGCAAAGCCACTAGCTCGCATCACAGAGGAAAATGCCATTAACTTCATCCACGACTTCATCTGGTGTAGATTTGGTTTTCCTAGAGCTATAGTATCTGACAACGGCCTACAATTCTCCCAAACCTTTGAAACATAGATGAATCGAGTAGGGATCAAGCATTGGAAATCTTCTGTCGCCTATCCCCAAGGAAACGGGCAAGCTGAAGCTGCAAACAAGCTCGTACTATCCTCACTCAAGACAGGCCTTGTAGGTCGACGCAATAACTGGTTGGACGAACTCCCCCTTGCTCTTTGGGCAGTTCGCACAACCACTCAGGGGCCTACTGGGGAAACCCCATTTGCTTTAACATATGGGTCAGAGGCCATGGCACCTGCTGAACTCAGATTCCCCACTGCTAGAGTAACCTTCTTTGATCAAGAGCAGAACGACATCAACAGATTGATCGACTTGGATTTAGTCGACGAGAAGCGAGACACGGCTTACCTTCGAATGGTTAACTACAAGCAGCGGACTAAAAGTTACCACGACAAGAAGGTGAAAACAAGATCATTCCAAGTGGGAGATTATGTGCTGAGGAGGATTGAAGCAACGGGGAGAAGGACCCAACAGAACAAGCTATCTCCTAACTGGGAAGGTCCTTTCATAGTTACTCGAGTTGTCAAAGAAGGGACTTACATGATTGCTCATCCTGATGGTGAGGAGCTGAAGCACCCATGGCACGCAACTCACCTCATCAAGTACTACTTCTAAAGTTCTCATCTGTAGCTCAGTTCAAGGCTATTGCAGTTCCTAAGATTGAAATTTGTCATAGTCCTAGCTTTACATTGATGTAAGCGGTTCCATATTTCAATAAAAATTGCACCTTTGTTCGACTCGACATTGTGTTACATAAATTTCAACAAGCTCGACTCATAGTCAGCTTCGTTTCAACAAGCTAGATTCTTAATCAGCTTCGTTCATTTAAGCAAGTTCGACTCTTAGTCGACTTCGTTCTAACAAGCTCGACTCTTAGTCAGCTTCGTTTTAACAAGCTCGATTCTTAATCAGCTTCGTTCATTTAAATAAGTCCGACTCTTAGTCGACTTCGTTCTAACAAACTCGACTCTTAGTCAGTCTGTTCTAATTAGCTCGATTCTCAATCAGCTTTACACATTAAAATGAGCTCGACCCTTGGTCAGCTTTGAGGACATGAACAGGAACGACTCTTAGTCAATCTTGTTTCCAAAAGCTATACAAGTCTGAAGTCGACTGAACCAACACATGACAGGTCGATCTTAGTCTTAGGGTGACTCATTTGCCCTACTATATCTAGCTCGACACTTACATCAAAAGCATACAACATGCAATAAAAGGAAGTCAGCTACGATTAAACATAAGTAAGTCTCCCAAAGTGGGCCAAGACTTATTCGATTAAAGTTACAAAAGTACTATGCCTCCCAAAAAATAGGGCCCAGGCATCTAAGTATTCATAAAACCAAAAAACAAGAAATGTTTGGGACTTGTTCATTACATAGCCATCAATTTCAAAGTTCAATCTGTGGGATCACCTTCAACTTGACCACTGGTAGCCGCTTGCTCATCTACAGTTTCCTCCTGCTGGGGGCCAATTGGTTTACCTGACTCAGAAAACCCATGCCTTGGAGTATCACCATCAAAGGCCGGTGAATCAGGCTCCTCGAGTTCAGCCAGGATGGTGTTAAAGTTAACCTTTTCGATAGCAAGAGGGTCCCAAGGTGCTGCCTCTTCTTCTTCATCATCTTTAATTATAAGCTCCAGGTCATCATCATTGAATGGCACCAAGAAGTGGCCTTGGCGAGCTGCTGTGTTATAGGGATCCTCAGAAGCCCATTGAGCTAGCTGTTCGATTGATATATTGACAGAGGGATCTACTATTATACATCGAGCCATATGAGCCCGACCTACATGGAAGAACCCCCTAGCTTCTTTGGTAATATGGGCGTGTAACTCATCACTATCTTTATAAGCCTTGACAGCATCCTCCTTTGCAGTCTTCACAACAGCAACTAGGTCCACCCCCCATTAAGCTCGAGCAGCATCCAACTCTTCTTGTTTCTTGGCCAAGGTGACGGGCACCTCCTCCAACTGTTGAGTCGCCAATGCCAGGTCAGCAGCTAGCTTCTTCTTTTCCTCCTTGAGGGCAGCGAGTTCCTTGGTAGCTTCTCCCAACTGGCCCCAGGCTTCTTCTTTGGCCTTTATTTCGTTGTCCTTGACAAGCTTCAAAGCTTCATACGAGTTGTCCAAGTCTGAGTGCTCTTCCTTCAAGTTTTTGAGCTCCTCCTTCAACGTAGCGTTGGCTTCTTTCAGTTTCCCCACCTTGGCGTTCTCCTCCTCCAGCTTCTTCAACTCTGCATTCTTCTTAGTCAGCATGGACTTGGCTAGCTTCTCTTGCTCCTCAGCAGCCTTCCAGTAAGTAGTAGCCAGGTCAATCATGGCAAGAGACTGAAAGGATGAGTGAGAGGAAGGGGTTAGATCTGACAGACACAAATGGAGACATGGAACAAGCGAGCAAAATAAAGTTAACAACACAACAACACAAGAAATTGCCAAAGAGTTACCTCGGAGGAAGCTAGCCCGACCCTAGCTCTGCAAGCTTCTGGAGTTAGAGGTTTCTTGGTGAACTCCATAATCAAATCCTGGTCAGCACCCCTTCTGACCACGGCCTGTCCATACTCCAGCTCCGGGTACTCCCTGGCCAAGCAGTTGATCCTGGTTAAAGGAGCCACATCACTTAGCTCGTCAACACGAGACTGGATCAGCTCGGCATAAGAAACCTGGACGGGAGAAGGCTGGGAACTCCTGACTCCAGTCTCCATTGGCTCATTAGCGTCGACCTGATCAACTGTCGAGCTCACTTTGGTTTTCCCAATTTTGATTTTCTTACTAAGAGGGGCTGCATCATCATCCTCCTCCTCCTCGTCTAACTCGATCACAGGCGACTTGGCCTTGGAAGCTCTTTTAGCCTTGGCCTTGGCTTTGGCTTTGACCTGGCCACGAGTTCTAGTCTTGCTGACCCCTTCAGCTGGCTCCATAGCTTGATCAGATACGTCGACCTCATCAGCGTCGACCTCTTCCGTTCCTTGAGCGGCTTCTCCAGCTTGGTCCTCCTCCAGTTCCTCAAGGTCCTCCTCCACTGGAATAGAATATACAGGGTCCACATCCACTGTCTTCAAAATCTCTTGACAAAGAACGCCCTCTCTCTCTCGATGCTCTTTGGCATTAGCTACCCCGCAACTCCTCTTGCTCTTCCTAATGTCAACAACTCGGCCCATACTCGCTTCTTGCTCTGGAGTTAGAACTGCACCAAGGTTGAAGTAATAAAAAGGTTTAGATCGACATATGGAATTTTTACATACGAGCAAACAGTTCTATGTACGAATTAAATATGTACGACCTAATTATTCTACATACGAGCAGAATGTTCTATGTACGAATTAAATTTGCGAATAAACAATCAGCGAGTCAAGACATATGCTAGCTAATGAGTTCAACACATAAGAAGTTAGTCTGAGTATGAAGAAAACATGTATTTGTCAGCAACTACAGGAGGGGTTAAGGGACAATCGAGTTCTTACCCCCGAAGTGCTCTACCCGGTCCTTACAGTGATTGGTAGTTTTCTTACAATAATGACATTCCCTCTTGAATCTGAATCGAGCTCCCTCATGGGTAACCCAATCTAGGTATCTTTGGCATCTTACCACTGGAACCATGGGCACGACATCTCCTTCACCGACCATCAATCCAGCTCGGATAAAGTTATTCTTGTTGGTTCCCAGGGCATCCCAACTGATAGCCCCCTTTTTGGTAAACTCCACCAACTTCTTGCGCAAATCATTGTGCCAATATGGCGCCCAGTAGTTCTCCTCGCTCACACCAGTTGTATCGGCACTGGGCAAGGGAAATTCCCATCCTCTTCTACTTTCTACCAACAATACGTAGGAGTTCCATCCACTAGCCTTACCAGGGAGATTGGCAAACAATTTGGGAGACTTTGGCTTGGAGGGAGTACTTATCCCACTATCCTTATCAAACTTAATACTAAAGAACTCCTTGAACACCTTCATACAAGGCTCATACCCTAAGAATCTACAAACCATAATGAAGCAAACCAGTACCCTGCAGGTGTTGGCTCCTAGTTGAAGTGGCAGTGCATCTTTGCATTCTAAGAACTCATTTATGAAGGGGTCCAGTGGTAGCCTCAAACCAGCTTCAAATTGGCCATAGTAGAAGGCCACCCTGGTGGAATCCTCCTCATAGGTATCCCCAAACTGTTTGAAGAAATCACTTCTGCTATATAAGGTGACATCAAACTCCTTCTTATCGACTTCACAAAAGTCATGTATCATGCTCAAGCGAGACGAAAAGTTTTGCTTCCCCCTAAATGGCCTTGGAGGGACATAACCCCTTTCATTCTTGCCCGGCGCCACAGTAGTTTCAAAAGCATCCACAATACGCGGGCTTGAGGAAGTATAGACATCAGCTCCTCCTTGAGTTGCCATATCTGTACAAGAAGAGGGGGAAACAGGGGAATCAGTTCTACATGAAGTCTCAGGAGTCCTAGTAGACACACTAAGGGGCAACCTAGATTCCTCCGGAAATCCAATCCTATTTCTAATAAAGGAGGGTTTACTGGCATCCTGGACATAGAACACAGCTAAATGGTCGAGAAGCTCGTGAAAGAGATGAAAGGACACAACTCTTGGGTCATTCATTTCTAGGGCACCTAAGTCCTCTCCCACTGGTAAAGTTAGTTCGGTGAATCGCAAGCCCCAACGAGTCAAAATTAAAGAGCACTCCTCTACAGTTATCTCTCGCCACTCTCCATTCAAGTGTTTGTAGACTCTACGATTGACTCTACAGTAACCATACCCAGCTCCGGCCTCGCAACTAAAGGTCCTAGCCATGGCAAATCAAAGAAATTGCGAAAATTAAAGTCCTAATTCTGAAAGATAAGGGGAATACCTTTAGCAGTTGAAAGAGGAGCGGAACAATGGAGGACGAAAACACCAATTTATAGCAAGGATCAATTTCCCTTATCGTCGCCGGAATCACGCACAGAGTTCAGGGACAGCAAAAGTTGTAAATGGAGAAGGATTCTTGAATTTATATCTTCCTGAATTGGAAAGGGCAAAGGGAAATTCAAAATTAATTTTCCTAATTAATGGCGGAAACAGTTTCCTAGGCGGACTCTCAAACGTCAAAATTGTAATCATTATGGCAAAAACGGCGCTCCTTCATCTCTGACCGTTCATCACCAACGTCCAGGATCCTGCCACGTCATTTTGGTCGACTAAAGTATCATTACAAGTAGCGACCTCCGAGTCAACAATTCTCGTCGAAAAATTTCCTTAACTTCCTAGTCGACAAAGTCAACTCGAAAGTTGGGGGCCACTGAACATACCAAAAGTATCTAGCTGGGCCTAACGAGTAAAAGCCCAATCCACAAGCAATCATTGCCACCATATTCTCTGTGGGCTAGGCCCAATCATTACATGGCCCAAGACCCATCTCATGTATCAGTCGATTAAGTTCATCGTCCGACCTATCAGGTCCCGACCTAGCTTAGTCCGACCTGAAGATCCGAGTTCTAATACGGGTACGATCCATGCTCTACCTGTCAGTCAGGTCGACCATTCCTCAAATGGCGACCTCGACCTAATCAACAAGCGTCGACCTAACTAATGTGGGCGCACGTGGGTTAAGTCTTTCCATAACTGCATTCCTACAAATCAGGGACTGTTATAGACACGTTCCCATGACCCATAACTGCCGCTGAAATCTCGGAGCTCATGTAGCCCCACCAAAAATACAACAGTCAACACCTATAAATACATCATCACTACCAACGGTGCAAAGGTAACTGCAATTTTGTTATTTGAATTCTACTGTTCATTTCAATATTTGCTCTCCGAAACATATACTTACTCTCACGCCCGAGGGTCTAAGCCGGAGACACATCCGGCTAGTCGTGGGTTCTTGTTTTCAGGTCAGGAATCAGGTGATTAGTCCTGCCACGTGGAGGATTACTGATAAGCACAATTCCTGCAGCATCAATAGGTATGCAAAAAGATAAGATAAGTTCATAGAAGTTTAATAGTTCTAATGAATTAATACTAAAATGATGAAAACTAATTAATTACATTAGAATCACTTTCATCTATTTTCTATGTAATATATGATTAGTAGTATACAAGAAAATTTATAGCTAATAGGCATGTCAAATGAAAGTATAAGAAATTCAATAGTTGAAGAGTCATATATATATATATATATAGAAGATAAAATATTGTGTCTTGAGAGATATATTGAAAACACAATAAGAATATCAACTCGCGAACCAACATAGCCCCCCCTTTTTTCGGGTACAATTCCGTTCACTTTTTGCCCTCATATTGGCATAAATAAAAACTTCCCAGTTAATTCTTCCCTCTGTCATTCATTTTCATTGTTTTATTTTTCTTTTGATAGAATTTGAGTTTGTATTTTTATTTAAGCATTGTTATTTAATTGTTTGTTTTTAACTTTTTTTTTTTTTTTGCTTTTCTTATGTTTTTTATATTGATATTAATTTTATTTTAAGTTTTAATATGTTATTATATTTTTCATATTTTATTTTTTTATTTGTTACTTTTGTCTTTTTGAGTGTTTGTCAGTGTTTTTTTTTTCTTTTCATTATTTATTGATTATAATTTTAAATAATTGTGATTCTAATTAGATTTTGCATTGTTTATGTGTTTTTTGTATTGTTTTAGTTTTTTATTTTATTTATTAAATTTCATATTTGTTTTGATTTCATTTATTGCTTTTGTCAATAGATTAAGTTTATGCTTTCTTTCTTTTCTTTTTTTTTTTGCTTTTAAAAAAAATTGAACAAGGCTTGATTTTGTATAACTATTTAGTTTTTTATTCGTTTTGATTTAGCTTATTTTTATTGATTTTTGTTTTAATTGGATTTGTTACAATTTTGTATATTTGTTTAGGTTTAAATTGTTGTTTTTGTCAAAGGATTATGAATATGAATGTTAATATTGTTATTTTTCATTTAATATTGATTTAAATTTTAGTAGTATTTTTAAAGTTTATTTATTTGTTTAATTTTATTTATTTATTGTTTTTGTCTATTATTATTATTACGTTTGTAAATGATTATCTTTTGTTATTTTGTTATTTTGATAAGATTTTTTTCTTTTCTTTTTTTCGTTCTATTGGTTTTAGTTTTAGTTGTGAATCTGTATTTATTTGTTGCTTTTATTTTTATTTTTTGATTAAGTTTGTGGCTGATTATTTTTAATTTTTTTCATTTGATTAAAATTTCATCTTTTTTTTTTTTTTTACTTTTTGCTTAACTTATGGATTTTGTTTTGATTTTTTAAATTATTTTCTTAATTTATTTCTTGCTTTTATCTACATTTATTATGTATTTGATTATTTTTTTATTTGGTAAAATTTCATTATTTATTTACTTTTTACTTTCTTGATTTGGTTATGTTTTTTGTTTTGATTTTGATTATTGTTTTGCTGTGATTTTCTTTAGTTAATTAGGTGCGTTTATTTATATTGATTGTGTTCCGGCAGGAAAGCGTGGTGGGCTCAGTTCTTTGGGTCCAGCGAATGAATGAGCTAGCTTGTGATCTGCACACCACAAGAAATAACAGTGAAACTGCGCCGGGGGTCTTCCGGCAAGCCCCTCCGGCGTGAGAGTAAGATTATGGACTGGAAATATGGTGGCAAAAATATGGAATGTGTGTGGGTACGTGAATATGCAATGAAGCATTACCTGTGTCCATGTTGTTACTCTCTTATTTATAGTAGGAATAGTGATGTTAGGGTTTTTACCAGAGCCGTTGGATTGGGTGGTCTCCAACCGTTGGATCAGCTCCATCTCCCAGGCGTACACGTGTCACGCTGGGACTGGTCCGTCTATGTAAGGACACTGCAACACCTGACACTGATAAGCAGTTTGCCTTATAAGGGAAAGTCAACCTGTACACCTTTTGGAGTTATTACTGTTTGCATGATTGCACGTGTAACTAAGCACTGTAGCAGGCCTGACGTTCTCCCAAATTAGCTAATTAACCAAGATTGTTGAGGAAGCTTAATAGAAGAGACGACTTGGAGCTATCCGTCCAGTTGGGTCGTCTCTTTGAGGGGTGACTCGACGAGAGAGAGAGTTGATCGTTCAGTGACGACGCTCACTCTTGGACGAGTGCTGGTTCGCGCCGAGGGAAGGCTCGTCGTTAGATGAGCTTAGCTCACTGTCGACGATCTCTTCTTGGTATATCGACGGGCTAGAAGTTAATCCCTTCCTCAATGGTACAATGACTCGTCGTTTGGATGGGATTGGTCGCTCAATGGCGACGACTGCCAACCAATGTTGGGCGGGTCATGACCCGAGGCCTTGATCTGTTCCTTCGTGGTCGGTCTTTTGATGGGCCTGTGGGGCCTCTGGGCTCGTAGAAAAGTATTGGGCTCGGCCCATCACAGAATATTCCGTTCAGTGGCCCCCAACTCATGGTCATCTTGACGGGCCAGGAGTTGTCATTTTCCCTCCAAAGTAATCCGTACGACCGTCAGTTTGAATTTTGAATTATGGTGACGTCAGTATTGATGACGTGGATGGTTGGGATTTTTTCCTTGGGTGACACGTGTCCTTTGAGGGGACATTCGCCTCGAAAGTTGCAGAGGGTATTTAATGCCCCTCATCATTCCGCCGTTTGGGTTCCCAAGCATAAACCTTCCATTTTCTTCACATATAAAAACCTCCTCCCTCCTTCATTTCGAACTTTCCACCCCTTTGATCAGTGTGTGAATACCCCGTCCCGATGCAACGCGCATTCGGAAGTTTGAAATAATTAATTATATAAAGTCGGATCGAAATAGGATATTCATTTAGTGACACTCGCTTTAAACCATATTAAAATATTAGTTTAATTTTGAGAGTCGCCACGCCACTTTGATATAGCCCAAAGCTTTGAAAAAAGGCTAAACATTTGATTGGGTTCGGGGGTCAAGTTACAACAGAAGAAGAAACGCTATCACTCCTATTGCCCGACGGATCGGTCTTTCTAGCATATGGGGTGTTGGTTGTGTGCGGTGTTTACGGGAATAGATAGAAGAAACGGGATCATGCATAAGGAGGAGGGGAGAGAAAGAATTTATTGATGATCACACCCTAGAACCTTTGAGTTAGGCCCTCGGAAGGTGCACTAATCAACGTTCATCCTTGGGGGATTGTTGATCATGGGATAATTATAACTAAGGTGGAAGGAAAGAAATAGTTCCTAGATCCATTGGGTTTCTTGGCGAAACCCTAGATCATCCTCGGCTATTGCATATTTAAATATATTAAAACAACCCTAAATCTAGCATATATGACATAAGCAAGAAATAAAGTAATTAAAATATACTAAGCATGCAAATAATAAATCTAGCATAATAATAAAGACAATAATAATAAAGATAGAAAAAATAAACAGAAGACTTACCTAATGATGGCAAGGCTTTTGGATCGAATCTATGAAGATTCGAAGAACGTGCTTGATAAAATATTTAGACTTAGAAAACTCGAGTTTAGTCTCAAGTTTTCTATGGAGGAAACCTCAAGTTTTGTCTTGAGTTTTCCGTAGAATAATTATGTGTTCAAAGTGTGAGGCGGAGTGGGTTTATATAGTGAAAAGAATTGGGGAGGAAGAGATACGGAACTGATGTGGGAAAAGGGAGAAGGCCGATCGGCCAATTGTTTCCTGGCCCAAACTTGGCCCAAATGGCCTAGAAAGCTCCTGGCCGGCCATTGCACTTCTAGTGGCCCCAAATTGCCTTGAAGCTCTCGGCCAAACACCAAGAAAGCACCAAGAAATGGCCTAGTTTTGTATTTAATAATTATTCGTTTCGTCCCGCGATCTTTTCGTTGCATTTTGACCACTTTAATGACTTCTTTTGCAATTCGCTCTTTAGGATTTTATCTTTCATTTAATTCCAGGAATTTTTATATATCAAATTCGTCCAAAATTTCCATATTTCCCGTTTAGTCCCTGAATTTTCCATAAATTCCAATTTGGTCCAAAAGCTTTCAAATGCCAATTTAGTCCCTGAATTTCCCGAGTTGCACTTCAGTCCCTGTACTCAAACCATATCAAATATACATAAAACTCGGAAATCAGATGCAAAGAAACCTTAATCAAACCAGTACAAAATATTTAAAATTCCTTTTTCTGACCGGTACTAACAGTAGCCCCTCGGCGACGCTTCTTGTAAGACAAGTGGGGTCGACGATAGAAAAATAGGATCCGTCCTGAAAAAAGGGATTTCAGGAGGAAGACAATGATCTTGCGGATGAGAGGGATTGGACTCGAGCTGAGTCGCAAAAGGATGACCGGATAGGTCAAGTGGCTGGACCCACGTCGGGCTACCTACGTATCCCTAAAAAGGAATCAAGCCAAGTCGTGGTTCAAAAGAGTGGGCATTTTTAATACCCGAGAATGGCGGATGTGTGGCGTCAAGGATACGTGACTGCACGGGAGTCACCAAAAGATTTGACTGTCCGGGGAGTCACCCAAAGATTTGATCGTCTCTGGGAGTCACCCAAAGATTTGATCGTCCGGGAGTCACCCAAAGATTTGATCGTCCGGGAGTCACCCAAAGATTTGACTGTACGGGAGTCACCCAAAGATTTGATCAGACGGGAGTCACCCAAAGATTTGACTGTCCGGGAGTCACCCAAAGATTTGATCAGACGGAGTCACCCAAAGATTTGATCGTACGGAGTCACCCAAAGATTTGACTCGTACTGGGAGTCACCCAAAGATTTGATCGTCCGGGAGTCACCCAAAGATTTGATCGCACGGGGAGTCACCCAAAGATTTGATCGTCCTGGAGTCACCCAAAGATTTGATCAGACGGAGTCACCCAAAGATTTGATCAGACGGGGAGTCACCCAAAGATTTGACTGTCCGGGAGTCACCCAAAGATTTGACTGTACGGGGAGTCACCCAAAGATTTGATCGTACGGGGAGTCACCCAAAGATTTGACTGTCCTGGAGTCACCCAAAGATTTGATCGTACGGGGAGTCACCCAAAGATTTGATCAGACGGAGTCACCCAAAGATTTGATCGTACGGGGAGTCACCCAAAGATTTGACTGTACGGGGAGTCACCCAAAGATTTGATCGTCCGGGAGTCACCCAAAGATTTGACTGTACGGGGAGTCACCCAAAGATTTGACTGTACGGGGAGTCACCCAAAGATTTGACTGTACGGGGAGTCACCCAAAGATTTGACTGTCCGGGGAGTCACCCAAAGATTTGATAATTTTGACTTCTGCGGGAGTCACCCTTTGAAGATGCGGGACGGACCCTTTGAAGATGCGGGCCGGACCCTTTGAAAGTACGGGACGGACCCTTTGAAGATGCGGGATGGACCCTTTGAAGATACTGACGGACTCACTTTGAAAGTACGGGACGGACCCTTTGAAGATGCGGGACGGACCCTTTGAAAGTACGGGACGGACCCTTTGAAAGTACGGGACGGACCCTTTGAAGATGCGGGACGGACCCTTTGAAAGTACGGGACGGACCCTTTGAAAGTACGGGACGGACCCTTTGAAGATGCGGGAAACTGTAGCTGCCAAAGGACTTAGGCTACTGATGAGGAAGGATTGATTGGGATCACTATGGCTTCCCGAGCCGAAGAACCAAGCGATTAAAAGTTTGGGATGATCATTGCTAAGGCTTAGAGAGGAGTCTTGTCTCCTAGGCTTAAGGCTAGGGTTTAGAGAGGTATTTGTCATCTAGGCTTGAGGCTAGGGTTTAGAAAGGTATTTGTCACCTAGGCTTGAGGCTAGAGGCTAGGGTTTAGAGAGGTATCTGTCACCTAGGCTTGAGGCTAGGGTTTAGAAAGATATTTGTCACCTAGGCTTGAGGCTAGGGTTTAGAAAGGTATTTGTCACCTAGGCTTGAGGCTAGGGTTTAGAAAGGTATTTGTCATCTAGGCTTGAGGCTAGGGTTTAGAAAGGTATTTGTCACCTAGGCTTGAGGCTAGGGTTTAGAAAGGTTTTTGTTACCTAGGCTTAGGGCTAGGGTTTAGAAAGATTTCTGTTACCTAGGCTTAGGGCTAGGGTTTAGAAAGATTTTTGTTACCTAGGCTTGAGGCTAGGGTTTAGAGAGGAGGTTTGTCACCTAGGCTTGAGGCTAGGGTTTAGAAAGATATTTGTCACCTAGGCTTGAGGCTAGGGTTTAGAAAGATATTTGTCACCTAGGCTTGAGGCTAGGGTTTAGAAAGGTTTTTGTTATCTAGGCTTAGGGCTAGGGTTTAGAAAGATTTTTGTTACCTAGGCTTAGGGCTAGGGTTTTACATTTGTGGTAAGTCTGAACAAGGCAGTTTGAGCAGAAAGGTTATGGTTTAAACTAGGCGAGGCCGAAAAGGTGGGATTAGGTAAGTTTGATGTCCAGAGATGAGGACCGAGTCATCTTGAGAGAGAGGCGTCTTTGATAGACTTGAAGAGTTTGAAAATTTGTGGAGACCAAAGAGTGATTTTTGTAAACAAGGTACCAAGGAGGACAGTATTTTGAAAGCATGTTTATTTGATAAAGAGGCCTTTATGATTAATCATGTTTCTAACTAACTCAAAGAGTTTGCCACATGCTGATCTTGATGACAAGGGATGCCCTTCATGCTAGATATGACTTCATTGGAGCTCCGATTTTTGTTAGAGCACATAGTCGACCCATTTTTGTTGAGGGGAGCCCCAATGTTTGATGAAGTGAACTTGGCGAAGTCCCAGTTGATGATGAATGGCGAAGCCCCAGTTGATGATGCGGAGCAAACTCGAAGGGAATGGCGAAGCCCCGGTTGATGATGCGGAGCAAACCCGAAGAGAGCTGAGAGAACAAACTTAACAAAAGCCCCAACTTGGAGAGATTCAATGCATCCCTATTTGCGTACGAGAGTCATCTTGCGGCCACGGGGCGACCCCTCGTTTCGAACAATGGTCAATCGCCGGACAAGACTCGGAAATGTATATGTGCGGGCGCATTTTTTCGAAGGTGGGAATTGATCCCGAGTTCGTGTATGACACTTTCGCTTTTGGGTTTGACTCTTTTGGGAGAGTATAAGCATCACAAGGTGTGGAAAAGTGTATGGAAGCCTCTGCAGACAGAAAGACTGTGTTTGGCTCTATTTTCCTATGATGTAGAAAAAGAAGACTTGTCGAGACATTTGAAGAATTATTTTATTCAGAATTATATCTTGATTGCTCGTGAATGGACCTCACTGATTGGTTTATCAAATTCCAATTATATAGGTAAACAAATGAATGTTTTGATTTGAAGGTGAAATCTGGCTTGTCTTTAGAAGGAGTAGGATGTTCCGTTGTTGCTTGCTGCTCTGTTCGGTGGTAATTGTGGTGCGGGCTGCCGTTGCATTGATCTCCTTCATGGGAAAGAATGAAAAATAGAAAAAAGATTGGGGTGGAAGAAAAGGTGGGAATTGACTGATTATAACCCAAAGATTTTTCATTCCTTCAAGTGAAGATTCTTTGTTCCTTTGTTCTCGCAAGCCGAGGAGTAGTCCCCGGCGCGTGTCTCCTTGCTTTTACCGGAGTGCCGCCGAGAGGCACGGATGCGAAGCCCAGTGAGACTTTTGCGAGACGGTGTTTGAGGAGTCGAATGAACGAGTTTCAAGAATAGGACGAGTTCCCAAACTTTTGAGAGAATATGTAATATGCTCACGTAGGATAACAAGTGACTCAAAAATCTGAATATGCATTTCTTTTAAATAATCTTTTGAGAATGCCATCCAGTAGCGGTTGTAGCTGGGCTTTGGATTGCGATCGATCATTAGGTGATGATTAACATGACCTCTTAAAGTGAGAGGTCGGGCCTTTTTGAGTGTTTGGGATTTCTAAGGTGAAAG
This sequence comes from Adenophora triphylla var. japonica, assembly GCA_022495995.1. Classification (NCBI taxonomy): domain Eukaryota; kingdom Viridiplantae; phylum Streptophyta; class Magnoliopsida; order Asterales; family Campanulaceae; genus Adenophora; species Adenophora triphylla. The sequence goes on from JAFEMH010005402.1 coordinate 85,342, forward strand.
GATTTTCTTGTTGTTGCCTCTTCGAACCTCTAAGAGTGAGGTTAACTTTGATTTTGGCAAGGTCAAGGGTGGTGATGGAATCCTCTAAAAGTGAGAGGATGGACTTTGGAATGGGTTTATGGGATTTGTCCAAGAGGGAATCTTTGTTGCTTCTTCTCGCGAGTTTGTTGTGGTTTCGGCGAGTAACTTGATCATGATAGGACCTTCACTCGACGTCTCACTTTCACAACCTTTGAGATGGGAGGTTCACTTCGGAGTGATGGAGTTTTTTTTTTTTTTTTTTTTTTTTTTTTTTTTTTTTTAACACCATCTTCTCGAGAAAAGCCTTCGGATTTGTTTGCTCGCGATAGCCCCTAGCGTATGCCTTAGGATGGTTTTACCTTTTCCCTCTTGGGTTTGGAGGTGGTCCCTTCGAGGGAGCCCCTTGTATGAGTTTCTTTTGCATTCCGCCTTTCTTGAGCTTGGAGGTGATTACTTCCTTTGTGAGTCGAGGGAGCCCCTAGTATGGGCTTCTTCCTTAGGGTCTCAAAACTTGTCGATCTTGAAATGAAATGGTATTATTTAGTGAGGATAAGGTTATGGCTTCCTATGGTGAGAGGTTTAAGCTTCAATCGCTACTGGATGGCATTCTCAAAAGAGTATTTAAAATAAATGCAAACTCATTTAACCGACTTATTAAGTAAGGCAGAATATATTCGGACCATAAGAAAGATATGTGAGCATATTCAATGAAAGCTTATCGATCGAATGGAAAATCAGAGGAGACGCGAGATTGGGGGGTTGGTGAGCCCCAAGTTGATATTCATGCAGCACTTGTGAAGGATAGGAACAATTCCTTGCATTTTCTTTAAATTGCAGTGGCGTGAGCAGCTATTTTCTGATGATGAGCAACAACGGTCTTTGTGCTTGTCTTGACCATATGGAAAGGAGGTCAAGCGGGGGAGAGTGTATTTGGGGAAGTGTATGTTTGAGAAGGTATAACGGGTATGTACAAGGAGTGTATGAAAAGTATATGGTGGAGTATGGAGAGAGTGTATGGAGATGGTGTATAGAGATGTTGTATGGAGATGGTGTATTGAGATGGTGTATAGAGATGGTGTATGGAGATGGTGTATAGAGATGGTGTATAGAGATGGTGTGTATGAAGAAGGAACGGTGAGTTGTTTACTCCAATCAAAGCATTCATTCATTGTTTACTTTATTAGCCGGTGAGTTTATCAGTGAGATTAGCAACCAAGTGATAATTATAAATAAAACAATCTTCTTGAAAGTAATGCGAGATTATGTCTCAAGTCTAGAGAGAAAAGAAAGAAAGACTCTTTTATTATTGAAGCAACTAATCTAAAGTGGACATTACATGTCAATGCCCAGAGACACACTAGAACCTACAAGACTGAATGAATCTAAATCCTTCCTTGAAGTACGAGGGCTTCTTCATTAATGAGGCCTTGGTTGATCAAATCTTGAATCAAGCGTTGTAGCTGCTTACAGTTGTCAGTGGTATGCCCAACGTACTTGTGGTATCTGCAAAACTTGGATGTATCCAAGTTAGATCTCGGGTTAATAGGCTTGTAATTCTCGAGCGGCTTGATCAAACTCTTTTCCACCAAAATGTCGAAGAACTCACCCACAGGCATTCCTAAGTCATCAAAATGTTCTTTGTTGATCTTCTTCTTGGGTATTGATGCCTTTCGTTGGTTGGTGGCCACAGCAGGCATCCTGAATGAGACATTCTGATGTGTTGGACCATAAGTGGGACCATAAGCATGTGGATGATAGGGACTCTGGAATTGTACAGGAGGAGGATCTCTTCTCAAGTACTCGTGAGTGCAAGACAAATGGTATTGCTCAATTTCATGCATGTCTTTGAGGAGGTTGATCACTCCCAACCTCATGTTTGAGACTTCTTTGAGGGCTTCAATGCTTTTCTCCAGAGACATGATGTGGAATTCTGTAAGAACATATGGCGGAGTCAAACCAATGAGTTGAATTAGATTCATAATTAATCTTAAGGCATCCTTGAGAAAATATTTGACCTCCACAATTTTAAGTTTGGCCAGATTTGAAGTTGCCTACGTAACCCTTACCATTTAAGGTACGAGTCTCGGGTCACCGTAGTTCGAGGGCCCCGATTGATGATACAACCAGGGTTAAGTTTAGAGAAAGAGAGAGTCCGTTTGGTGAAAAAGGGAGAGGAAGATGACTCGATCCTTGGTCAAATGAGGGTGATCTAGGTGAGTTAATTTGGTCTTGGGTGAGGATTGGCCTTGGTTGGTCTTTGGCTGAAGGGTGCTAGAGATAAAGGATCTAAACTATGGATGGTTTAAGAGATGAGAGGTAGAACTTTGAAGGGTCCTAACTTGTAGACCATGGGGGTCTAAGGTAGAGGAGTGGACCATGGATGGTCCAAGAGACGAGGGGTGGACCTCGAAGAGTCGCAGGTGGAAGGGTGGACCTTTAATGGTCCTAGATAGAGAGAGTGGACCTCGAAGGGTCCTAAATTGAGGAGTGGACCTTGAAGGGTCCAAGAGAAGAAGAGCGGACCTTGAATGGTCCAAGATATGAGGAGTGTGGACCTTGAAGGGTCCAAGAGAAGAGGAGTGGACCTTGAAGGGTCCAAGAGAAGAGGAGTGGACCTTGAACGGTCCAAGATATGAGGAGTGTGGACCTTGAAGGGTCCAAGAGATGAGGAGTGGACTTTGAAGGGTCCAAGAGAAGAGGAGTGAACCTTGAAGGGTCCAAGAGAAGAGGAACGGACCTTGAACGGTCCAAGATATGAGAAGTGAACCTTGAAGGGTCCAAGAGAAGAGGAGCGGACCTTGAACGGTCCAAGATATGAGAAGTGGACCTTGAATGGTCCAAGATTGGGAGAGTGGACATAGTATAGGAAGAGCACCACGAAGGGTCAAAGAGTGGACCTTGAACGGTCCAAGATAGAGAGACTGGACCTAGGGCGGTCCGCAATGGAGGGTGTGGACCTTGAAGGGTCCAAGAAGTAAAGAGCGGACCTCGGAGGGTCCTAGAAATGGAGAGTGGACCTCGGAGGGTCCTAGAAATGAGGAGCGGACCTCGAAGGGTCCTAGAAATGAAGGGTGGACCTTGAAGGGTCCTAGAAATGAAGAGTGGACCTCGGAGGGTCCTAGAAATGAAGAGTGGACCTTGAAGGGTCCTAGAAATGAAGAGTGGACCTCGGAGGGTCCTAGAAATGAAGGGTGGACCTCGGAGGGTCCTAGAAATGAAGAGTGGACCTCGGAGGGTCCTAGAAGTGAAGAGTGGACCTCGGAGGGTCCTAGAAGTGAAGAGTGGACCTCGGAGGGTCCTAGAAGTGAAGAGTGGACCTCGGAGGGTCCTAGAAGTGAAGAGTGGACCTCGGAGGGTCCTAGAAGTGAAGAGCGGACCTCGGAGGGTCCTAGAAATGAGGAGCGGACCTCGAAGGGTCCTAGAAATGAGGAGCGGACCTCGGAGGGTCCTAGAAATGAGGAGCGGACCTCGGAAGGTCCTAAAAATGAGGAGCGGACCTCGGAAGGTCCAAAAAATGAGGAGCGGACCTCGGAGGGTCCTAAAAATGAAGAGCGGACCTCGGAAGGTTCTAAAAATGAGGAGCGGACCTCGGAAGGTCCAAAAAATGAGGAGCGGACCTCGGAAGGTCCAAAAAATGAGGAGCGGACCTCAAAGGTCCAAGAGAAGAGGAGTGGACCTCGGAGGGTCCTAGAAATGAGGAGCGGACCTCGGAAGGTCCTAAAAATGAGGAGCGGACCTCGGAAGGTCCTAAAAATGAGGAGCGGACCTCGGAGGGTCCTAAAAATGAAGAGTGGACCTCGGAGGGTCCTAGAAATGAGGAGCGGACCTCGGAGGGTCCTAGAAATGAGGAGCGGACCTCGGAGGGTCCTAGAAATGAAGGATAGTTAAGCACTTTATTTACAAAAAAGCCCTCTATTTTATAGAACCTACTCTTGGTTGGAAGGGATACCCCTTTTTCGCAACTAACTAAAGGTCCTAAAGTGGTGGATCCTAACGACTAATCGTCTCATATAGACATTTAAGATGATATTTATGGGAAGTACTACAGACCTATGATAAGACAAGATCTTTTAACAAGCACTCGACCTTACAAGGCACATCCTTTAAAAGGAAATCAAATTTTTTGTGCTCTTTTCTCTCTATAGATCTTGACTTATCACTGATTCGTAGTGACTCAACATAAAGACCTTATTAATTGTCTACATGAAAAAGCTAGTCAAACCAACCGGTCACAAGGAGTGTATTCTTAGCAAAGTGGGTGACACAAGGGTTAGATTTCAGGCTCCCACCGTGCAGCCGAAGCGCACTGATGAGTGGATGGCCAAGTGAGACTCGGAAGGGAGGCAACATGATCACCACACTTCCCGCACTTTGGCTTCTCCGAAGGGTAAAAGGGTGTCTGTGCAGTGTGACACGGACTCTAGTGGTAGTGTGAGGTAAAAAGTCTAATTCTTTTTTTTTTTTAAGGAAAAAAGAGAAAGATTTTTTTATGAGATGCATGCATGCAATGCAACAGTTAAGAATAGGAGAAAAAGAAAAAGGAAGTAAAAATACAACACCATACAAGAAAACGAAAGTCTGACCCACTTAGTTTGAAAAGATTTCAAAACAGTCCCCAGCAGAGTCGCCACTGTGAATACCCCGTCCCGATGCAACGCGCATTCGGAAGTTTGAAATAATTAATTATATAAAGTCGGATCGAAATAGGATATTCATTTAGTGACACTCGCTTTAAACCATATTAAAATATTAGTTTAATTTTGAGAGTCGCCACGCCACTTTGATATAGCCCAAAGCTTTGAAAAAAGGCTAAACATTTGATTGGGTTCGGGGTCAAGTTACAACGTAAGAAGAAACGCTATCACTCCTATTGCCCGACGGATCGGTCTTTCTAGCATATGGGGTGTTGGTTGTGTGCGGTGTTTACGGGAATAGATAGAAGAAACGGGATCATGCATAAGGAGGAGGGGAGAGAAAGAATTTATTGATGATCACACCCTAGAACCTTTGAGTTAGGCCTCGGAAGGTGCACTAATCAACGTTCATCCTTGGGGGATTGTTGATCATGGGATAATTATAACTAAGGTGGAAGGAAAGAAATAGTTCCTAGATCCATTGGGTTTCTTGGCGAAACCCTAGATCATCCTCGGCTATTGCATATTTAAATATATTAAAACAACCCTAAATCTAGCATATATGACATAAGCAAGAAATAAAGTAATTAAAATATACTAAGCATGCAAATAATAAATCTAGCATAATAATAAAGACAATAATAATAAAGATAGAAAAAATAAACAGAAGACTTACCTAATGATGGCAAGGCTTTTGGATCGAATCTATGAAGATTCGAAGAACGTGCTTGATAAAATATTTAGACTTAGAAAACTCGAGTTTAGTCTCAAGTTTTCTATGGAGGAAACCTCAAGTTTTGTCTTGAGTTTTCCGTAGAATAATTCTGTGTTCAAAGTGTGAGGCGGAGTGGGTTTATATAGTGAAAAGAATTGGGGAGGAAGAGATACGGAACTGATGTGGGAAAAGGGAGAAGGCCGATCGGCCAATTGTTTCCTGGCCCAAACTTGGCCCAAATGGCCTAGAAAGCTCCTGGCCGGCCATTGCACTTCTAGTGGCCCCAAATTGCCTTGAAGCTCTCGGCCAAACACCAAGAAAGCACCAAGAAATGGCCTAGTTTTGTATTTAATAATTATTCGTTTCGTCCCGCGATCTTTTCGTTGCATTTTGACCACTTTAATGACTTCTTTTGCAATTCGCTCTTTAGGATTTTATCTTTCATTTAATTCCAGGAATTTTTATATATCAAATTCGTCCAAAATTTCCATATTTCCCGTTTAGTCCCTGAATTTTCCATAAATTCCAATTTGGTCCAAAAGCTTTCAAATGCCAATTTAGTCCCTGAATTTCCCGAGTTGCACTTCAGTCCCTGTACTCAAACCATATCAAATATACATAAAACTCGGAAATCAGATGCAAAGAAACCTTAATCAAACCAGTCCAAAATATTTAAAATTCCTTTTTTCGGACCGGGTACTAACACAGTGAGAGCAAAGCAGCAAGAGGCGATTTCCGGCGAGTAGCAAGAAAGGATTCCGGCCACCGTGCAAACGCTTTCCGGCGATATTGGTTGTTCTGGCTTCACCACCGTTAGATAATCCGACAGCTTGGATTAGGAACTTCTTCGATTTACCACCGGCGAACTCATCGGAAAAACCATCTCCAAGCCCAGAAACAGGTAATTTCTTCATTTATTCTTCGCTTTCTGGGTTTTTCTTTGGGGCTTTGGAACTTAGAGTTACGGGACCCAGAACTATCAGCTTTGAGAGAGGTGTTAAGTTTGGTTTTGGGATAAATCAAAGAGTTTATAAATGTGCTAAGGGGGTTTGGAGAGAGATTCCGTTGCCTGAATGTTCTTCAATTTTAGTTAAGTTCAACTTTGACGACGAGCCTTTGGGGTTCCCAGAAGGTGAGGTTCTAGGTGACTTTGAGGATGGAGACCCAATGATAACCCCCTTTAGGTCGATGAACGATCTGCCCAACCACATCAAGACCCACTATTATTTGTCCCGTCGTGATTCACTTAGGGATTTGATTTTAGGGGAATCTAGGTCGCCCCTAGGTAGGTCGTCGTCTGTGGAAGTTAGGACTGATTCCCCATTTCTTTCTCCTTGTTTTGTAGACATGGATCACGACGGGCGTCCTAGCCGTCCGGCCCCAGAAGCCAACGAGCCGAGCACAAGTGCAAGGGGCAATCAGGCAGCTAAAGCCTATCACACGTTTGTACGAGTTGGATCGACTGATAGTGAATTTGGAGGTGGGGCAGGAGGGAATTGGGCCATACCCAAGATCGAGCTCAGGAAGCCGGATGTTGGGAAGCAAATGATCGACGCTCTACGAGGGTCGTACAGAGTTCAAGCTTTGACCTATAAGTTGGAGCATCTCAGGTTGTCGGAGTACGAGCCCCGTCGTCAGTCCCTTTTAGCTAGCAAGGAGAAGGTGGCCTTCTTCTACAAACAATTTGAATTTGGCCTAAGGTTGCCTCTAGATCCCTTCATTAATGAATTCTTGGAGGACTCAGCCTGTGTGCCCATGGAGGTTAGTGCCAACAACATCAGAATCTTATCCAGCTTTGCGGTCGTCTGTAGATTCCTTGGCTACGAGCCGTGCAACAAAGTGTTCCGCCATTACTACCGGGTGACTAAGAGTACCTCCAAGGATAAAGGGAAGTCTATTGTGAGTGTCTCTTCAATCAAAAACACGAAGAGCTTTTTCTTGGATATCCCCAACAAGGTGTATGGTTGGGAGAACCATTTAATTTTGGTGGAAAGCCGAGTGGGATGGCAGTTTCCTCATCCAGCGGGCAACAAGGTCGTCGCCGACAAGTATATCTACCAAGCTCCGTGGGCCGAGGAGCTGAGGAAAAAGATTGATGATTTATTGGATCTTGGATGGGTCTCGTATAAAGACATAGAGGCCTCCCAATGGAGATATATCAGGACCGGCATGATGTCTAAGCCGGCGATGGGGCCTGAACCTTTGGTGAAAATAAGTTTAGATGCTCGCTACCCCGTCTGGGTCATCCACAATGAGCTTGCTTTTGAAGAAAACTGTGTGACTTGTGCGGCGTCGCGAATTAGCCGTCCTGAGGAGTGTTGTGAACACTTGGAGATGAATGGGGGTTGGGTTCTTGAAACCTTTTCTCAATTCTTATACTTGTCTCTCGTCTCATCGTGGATAAAACTAACCCCTGTTTACTTTGTCTTTTTGCAGCTCTTACTCAGTTCGACGTCGACAGAATTGAAAAGAGAATAATGGAGGGAGCCATCCGAGCTAGTGATAGGGGGACCAAGAAGAAGGAGAGGGCCATCACCCGCGCCATCGTCGATCATCAGGAGAAACAAGCGACGAGGAATGATGAACTCCCAAAAGATCCTGAGGGAGCCATTCCTCTGATTGAGAGAGAGCCCGTCGCTGGAGGGCTTAATACTGGAGGTTGTCAAGCCATTATTGACGCGCCGGAAAGAGCTGTTGGGACTGAGGGTGAAGCAAGCGTCGAAGCTTCGGGAGCTCAACTGATCGTTATCGACGAGACGGTGGGGAGCACAGATTCAAACCCTGAAATGGGTGACGCCGGCGTCCAAGGCTCCAGAAAGAGAAAAGATCACCCCGCCGGATCTGAGGGAAGAAGGAGCAAGAATAAGAAGAATAACGACGATCCTCCCAGCTCGTCGGATCCCTCCACTCCAATAGCCGACGCTCCTGGCTCGTCCTCAACGGTCCTGACTAAGGCGAAGGCCAAAGAGATGGCGGCCTCGATTGCTAAAGCCTCCCCAATAGCTGGGATTCCTTACCTACTAAGGAATGGCAATCCATTGTTGTTGGGGACGGCCCTGACCAGGCGTGGCCGGGACGTCGAGCTGACCCGTCGGATGAGGGATGCCAAGCTTTCTCCCGAGACCTTCCATGCCCGTCTTGGGCTGATTCAAACTGAGGTATTTCAATTTCAATTTGTGCTTCTTCCCGTCCTTTCACACTTAGGTTAACAATTTTGTTGTGGCAGATGTCGTCGATGATGAATGCAATGACTGCTGATTATAGAGATTGTCTTGACGCCGAGCTGCGGGCCAACGAGCAACTGATAAAGGCTGTCGGTGACAAAGGGACGGCGGAGCAGAAGCTGAAAGAGGTGGAGACCAACGTGGGTGAGCTCACCACTGCCTACGAGCTCTTGATGGGTGATAAGAATGACCTTTTGAAGGAAGTTGAAGCTTTAAAGGAAGGGAAGGCAAAAGCTGAAGCCGACTCCAAAGTGTTTCAGGACGGTCTTCGCGCTTGCGAAAACAAGCTCCAGAAGACGACGGCCAGCTATGACTCTGCTCTTGCCCAAATTGAAGGGATGAAGACGACCCATGAAGCTGCCTTGGCCAAAGCTGGACTTGATGCTGTGGATAAATTTAAGAAGAGTGCTGAATGCCTCCAGCTAATTACCACGCATGCCAGTGGATTTTTCAAGGATGGGGCTAAGCACATGGCAAGGCGGCTCTTGGTGGATCCTACGACGAAAGACCTTCTCTCTGTCCGACAATTGGCCGATCTTTGTACTGAAGGAGCACACGACGACGACGCTCGTACGGTTCATCCCCTCGTTCCTTACACTGGTAATGACCTCCTTATTATAAGGGAAGATGACGCCAAAGTCGGGAAGGAAGAGTGGCCTGTTCCTGCCGTCGTCCCAAAGAACTTTGATGCCTATTATGCTCATTTTGTTGAAGACGGCCCCGATCCCGATGAAGTCCCGTCCGATGCCGGTGCCGACCCCCAGTGATTGATTTCTTTGAGATGTTTTGTAATGTCCCAAACAATGTCCCAATTTTATTTGGTTGTCTTAAACAATGTTCCATTTGATTTGGTTGTGGTTCCAAACATTGTCCCAAAACAATTTTTAATTTTTGTAATGTAGTCGGCCTGTTTCCTCATTGTTTAGAGGGGGTCGTACGTACAATGTTTGCTTTATGTTTAAGTTATTCAATGCCTTTGTTTTCTGTTAGTTAATCTGTGTTAACGTAGATAGCATGTGATAACTTGTTTTGAACGAGTAAGTTTGAGGACAAGCATGATTGGTCGTCGTTAGTGACGACTAGAACTTAGGTCGTCCTAATGTGGTCGACACTTGTTCGCTCTTGTATTTTCTCAACTTCTCAAAGGCTCGTAGGAATAGTACGAAGGTCCATAGCTTCTTGCTCGTAGGCAAGATTCCGTGGACGAGTCGTCATATTCCGTTATAGCGTTCAACGAAGTCTGGCTTCGTCTAACCTTTATACTTGGCTAAAGTGAGTGTTAGTGCCAAAGTCTTTGCTTTGACTGATCTTTATACTTGATCGAAGTGGTTGTGAGGGTCGAAGTCAGGCTTCACCTGTTCTAAGTTTGATTTTGTAATGGACGAGTTTGAAAGAAATGACGGGTTTCTATTGATTACCTCGTCGATGGTCGTACATTGACAATTCTCACTTTATAAGACTTCTGGGATTTATAGATTATCCCTTACAACTTTCAAAATACAGACTTCCAGAACACAGAATTGCAACAAAAGTTTTAACTAAGAATCACAGATAGGATGCCCTGAGGACGTGGCAGTTTGTTGACGACGACGGTCTCAAAAGTAGTACTTCATAAGGTGATTGGCATGCCATGGATGCTTAAGATGTTCACCGTTTGGCTTAGCTAGGCGGTAGGTTCCTTCTCTGACCACGTTGGTGACGATGTATGGTCCTTCCCAGTTGGGAGAGAGTTTGTTTTGACGGGCTTTGAGTCCCGTCGCTTCAATCTTTCTAAGAACATGATCGCCGACCTTAAAGAACCTTTTCTTCACCTTCTTGTCGTGGTAAGCCTTGGTTTTCTTTTTGTAATTTTCCATCCTTAGCTGGGCGTCCAATCTTCGTTCGTCGACAAGGTCCAGGTCGACCTGTCGGTTATGGATATTCTTTTCTATATCGTAGAGAGCAACTCGGTCTGTTGGAAGCTGAAGCTCGGCGGGAGCCGTGGCCTCGAGCCATAAGCCAAAGCAAATGGGGTTTCCCCGTAGGCCCCGGGTGGTTGTGCGGGCGCCCAGTGCCGAAGGTAGTTCGTCCAACCATCTTGTCTTTGCGTCCTCGAGATTTTTACATAAGGCAGACAAGACGAGCTTGTTTGCCGCTTCAGCTTGTCTATTGCCTTGGGGATAGGCAACGGACGACTTGGAGTGCTTGACGCCCATTCTATTCAATTCTTGTTCAAATATCCTTGAGAACTGCAGGCCGTTGTCCGAAACAATTACCCTTGGGATTCCAAAGCGACACCATATCGAATCATGGATGAAGCTTAGGGCATTGTTTTCAGTAATTTTGTTTAAGGCCTTGGCCTCCACCCACTTTGAGAAGTAGTCAACTGCCACAATCACATACTTGACTCCCCCTTTGGCCTGTGGAAAAGGCCCAATTAGATCAACACCCCACATATCAAACGGCCAAGCAGCCATGACAGGGGTTTGCTCAGTTGTCGATAGTTTGGGGAGGTCGGCAAATCGTTGGCAGGTATCGCATTTTCTCACAAACTGTTTGGCATCTTCACGGAGGTGGGGCCAGTAGTATCCCATGGTGATCAACTTGTCGGCCAATGTACGGGCCCCAGGATGGCCTCCACACTCTCCTTGATGTACCTCAAAAATCAATTGAACGACCTTATCTGGGTGGACGCACTTCAAAGAATGGCACAGTAATGGATCGTCGGTAGAGCTCTCCTTCTACGACCGTGAATCTGGCCGCCTTTCTCCTTACTTGCCTTGCCGAAACTTCGTCGCTTGGCAACTCGTCCTTTTCAATAAACGCTTTCAGCTCGTCGATCCAACACCTCGGACCGTCTCCAACGCACATAATCTTTACTCGTTCTTAAGCTGGTTGATCGAGATAGGCCAAATGGTGGCCATGCTCGTCTTCAGGGAGTTGATCTGTTGCCAGTTTGGAGAGTAAGTCGGCGTGTTCGTTGTTTTCACGAGCAATTCTCTGTATGACCCAAAATTCCAATCCTTGAATCAATTCACCGACCAAAGTACGGTATTTTTGAAGGGTTGAGTCGACGACCTGGTAATCACCGCGGACCTGGTTCACGATCAATTGGGAGTCACAAAAAGCAGCAATTTTGTTGGCCCCAAAGCATTTGGCATATTCAATGGCGGCTATAAGTGCTTCGTACTCCGCTTGATTGTTTGATGCTTGGAACTTGAATCTCAACACTTCCTCAAAGACTCTTCCGCTTTCTGGTTCGACAAGAACGATCCCTGCCCCACTTAGATTTCTTGTTGCCGACCCGTCTGAATATATCTTCCAACATCCCATAGGCAAAATCAACTCCGCTGGTTGGTCGTTGACTTCCTTTCCCTTGCTCACTTTCTTCTGCGGCCTTTGATCGTCGTCTGTTGTGAATGACGTTTCAACTAGGAAGTCTGCCAGGGTTTGTGCCTGCAAGGCCTTTCTAGCCACGTAGCGAATGTCAAACTCTGTCAGCTCGATGCTCCAATTGAGTAGACGACCAGAGCTCTCAGGGCGATGCAATATTTTGCGCAATGGGGCGTCGGTGTAAACAACGATGGGATGAGCAGAGAAGTATGCTCGTAGCTTTCGTGCTGTGATGATGAGAGCGTAAGCGATCTTCTCCGCGTTGAAATAGCGGTTTTATACATCCGTCAAAGCTTTACTAACATAGTAAACCGGCCTCTTTGTTCCACCTTCCTCCCTGACCAATACGGCGGCTACGGCTTTGTCACCCGCCGAGAGGTAGACATAAAGGTCTTCACCTGCTACGGGGCTTTGGAGGAGTGGTGGGGAGCCAAGATACTCTTTCAGCTGATTGAACGACTGGGAACATTCATTCGTCCATTTAAAGTCCTTAGCACCTCGGAGAGCTTTAAAAAATGGAAGCGGTCTCTCGGCGGACTTGGCAATAAAACGACCTAGGGCCGCTACTCGTCCATTCAAACGCTGAACCTCCTTAATGCTTGTAGGTTCTGCCATGTCGATCAAAGCCTTAATTTTCTCAGGATTGGCTTCGATTCCCCGCTGTGAGAGCATGAATCCTAAGAACTTTCCTGCTGCCACTCCAAAGACGCACTTAGCCGGATTGAGGACCATGTCGTTTGCTCGGAGATTGGAGAATGTTTGCTGTAGGTCGTCGACATGCTTTCTCTTTCTACTTTTGACGACCATGTCATCAACATATGCTTCCAGGTTGTCGCCGATCTGTCCTTTGAATACCTTGTTGATCATCCTTTGGTACGTGGCTCCGGCGTTTTTAAGCCCAAAAGGCATCTTCGTATAACAATAAGTTCCCCCTGCAGCCTGAAAGGCCGTCTTCGGAATGTCTTCTTCAGCCATCTTGATTTGGTGGTAGCCAGAATAAGCATCAAGAAAGCTCAAAGTAGTGTGGCCAGGCCACGAGAATCAACGAGCTTGTCAGTGGGGGCAAAGGGTAACTGTCCTTGGGGCACACCAAGTTTAGATCGGTAAAGTCGACACAGAGCCTCCATTTTCCATTTGGTTTTTTCACAAGGACCACGTTAGCCAGCCAAGTTGTGAACCCAGCGTTCACAATAATTCCAGCTCTCAGCAACTTCTCAATCTCTTGCTTTATAGCAATCTCTTTTTCAGTTGAAAAAACTCGACACCTTTGCTCTTTGAATTTTACAGTGAGGTTTACTCCAAGCCTATGAACTGCCACGTCCTCTCTAATCCCCTTCATATCTTCCACTTTCCAAGCAAAAACATCGAGGTTCTGTTTGAGTAGGGAGGTTATCTCTTCCCTCTCCTCAGTGCATAACTGAGACCCCAGCTTGATTTTCTGCTCTGGATAGTCAGGGTTAATGACCAGTTCAATTAGCTCATCGGCTGGCTTCATCTCAGGGGCGTCGTCCTTAAAGTCCATGGATTCAATGACGATCTCTTTAATTTTCCTTCTTGCTTCAGGTGTCAGATCTGGTACCTCATCGTCAATCAATTTATCCAGCTCGGCCCCCGATTCTTGGGCGACCAAAAGTTGTGGCTTTGCAGCTTGGTCGTCCATGAATACTTCCACAAAGACCTCGGGGTCGTCTATACACTTGATTGTCGAGATGCCGGCGTACGAGGTCGTCATTTGCTTGACAGATTTAGAGAGCTTCACGATGTGATCTGGATCGTCGATTTCAATGGTCCGTTTTGCCTTCAGCGCGTGCTCTAGGAATTGCAGGGCCGTCCCAACACACATCCCGCTCCGGCACGGGAAGGAAATTTGACTCGTTGGTGGGAAGCGAGGCGACGATCCCCAGCGGATTGACCCGGGTTGGCCAAGGATTGCGTGATAGTCATCGACGACGTTGATCACAATAAAAGTTACGATCTTAATTGTTCTCGATGGGTGTTCCCCGATGTCGGCGGAAGGTCGATACGGCCTTTGCATCTACCGGTGATTGGTGAATCCTTCTAGACGACCTAAGTAAGGACTTAGACGGCTATCGGGTAGACCCATTCTGCGGTAGACGTTGTAAAACAAGATGTCTTTGGCCGCTCCCGTATCGATCAAAATTCTCCTTGATTCGCGATTATCGATGAAACCAGGTATGACCGAGTTTGTTGACGAGCTAATGGATTGGTGGCGGCTCGTAGGGAAAGAAACTTATCACGTCGTTTGGAGTTTCCGAGTTTTGGGGGACATGTGGGGCCTTCTTCAGATGGTAGATGGCGCTCTTAATCTGATTCTTGCTCGTCTCCTCAGAAATTACTAACACCATTCTTGGGTTCCTCTGTGGAGGGTCGTCGTTAGCAGCTCGGGTGTTGGCCGCCTGACGATCCTTCCTTACATATTCCCCAAGTCGTCCATCGTAGATCCATCTCTGAATGATCTTTTTCAAGCTGAAACATTCCTCGGTATCATGGCCTTTATCTCTATGGTATTCACAATATTTGTTCATGTTTTTCTTTCCCTTCCCGTTCGGGTTCATTTTTGGTGCCGGGCCAAAATCAACGTTGCTCAAAATTTCTGCTCTAGACACGGTAAGCGGAGTGTACGACTCGGGACTTTTACGCTTTCATTTTGTTCTTTCCTTTCTCTCCGACCTTATCCTTCTTGGATTTTGTCGCTTCAACCTCGTCGACGGCCTTTCCCTCTCTTTGCAACTTCCTTTCTTCAGCCTCGGCGACGGCGTACGCCTTGGCATAGAGGTCTTTACGGGACTTGGCCGGGTGGACTTGAAGCTCGTAGTCTAGAGTAGAGGAAACGACACCATGTCTGAAACAACTTATGATCTCCCTATCAGTTAGGTCCTCATCAATTTGATCCACCAATTTCTTGAATCTTTTGAAGTAACTCATCGAGCTTTCAGTGGCTCCTTGGGAAATATTGGTTAGGTCGTTGACAGTCTTACGACGATCTCCCGCCGTAGCAAACCTTCCTAAAAACTTCTTTCTCATTTGTTTCCATGATTCAATACTCCCCTTCGGTAGGCTTCTAAACCACCTCAGAGCAGCGTCGACCAGTGTGCTCGTGAGAGCCTTGCACATGACGTCGTCGTAGCCAGAAGCTTTCGCCACTACGTACATTTGTGCCTCAAGGTGTTGTATGTGGTCGATGGCGCTGGTAGAGCCGTTGTATTGTTTCAGGTCGGGCAGCTTGAAGCCTGGTTCCGGGGGTCCCGTTTCCAACATCCAGGGTGCAAGGGGATTCATAGTGTCGCCATCGTCGTCAGAGTCGTCGCTGTCCATTTTGTTCCTTTTGTGTGTCAATTCTTCCACCTGACGCTTCAACCTCAAGAACTCTCTCATGTCCACTTCTCCTATTGGGCCGGCTGGGGGAATCCTATCCTGACGAGGCCCCCGAGCTACGGTGTTAGACCGTTGCCTCTCTGTGGGAGCAGGTCGTCGTGAGATGGATCGCTCCCTGTAGCTGGGTGGTGGAGACGGCCTATAGGATATTGAAAGTTCTCGTTCATGACGGGGTGGAGTACGAGTTCTTTCTTTGTGGCTAGGTGCTCGTTCATTTCTAAACGGCGGTGTCATTAGACGACCCCGGACGATTTGGTTCGGATTTGCTTCAGGATTCTCGACGGCCAAAACTCTACGAGGCTCTGCTTCCTCAGCTCGTCGCTGCTGTGATGGGGCTCCTTGGCTTCGTCTTTCATTAAGGTGTTCCCTTAGGTCAAGCTGTGGCACCACGCGCTCATTTTCGGCGACGATCCCCTCCACGACGACCTGCATTCTCTCTCTGGTTTCTTCTCCTCCTTCTGACGAGACCGTTTGGTGGGATGCTGCGGGGGCTTGAGGAGCGGCCATGTGAATGAGCTCGTCTTGGATTTGCAGGAATTCTTTTAGGGCGTTAGCTCTCTCGACGAGGAAAGCTGCTCTATCGAGATTAGGGTTGGAGGGACCTCCCGCATATCTTGTCGTTGTCTCAGGCCTCCTTTCCAGTGGAGGTCTCCTCTGGCGTTCAGCAGCAGGCCCTTTTTCTCTCCTCCTAGCCGTTTGAAGGCCTGTACCGTCAACCATCCCCTGTGACCTGGTAACCCTTAAATTAGGGTTTCTAGGTGGAGAGGGTGGCCTAGGATTTTCTTGTTGTGGAGGAGGTACGCCTTCATCTCATGTAGACTTGCTGGCCGTATGACCATCTGACACCATTTTCCCAAACTTTTCCGGCTGTATTTCTTCTGCTGGAGATCACTAACACGTTCCCGGCAATGGAACCAATCTGATCGCGCAGGAAAGCGTGGTGGGCTCAGTTCTTTGGGTCCAGCGAATGAATGAGCTAGCTTGTGATCTGCACACCACAAGAAATAACAGTGAAGCGTAGGGGTCTTCGGCAAGCCCCTCCGGCGTGAGAGTAAGATTATGGACTGGAAATATGGTGGCAAAAATATGGAATGTGTGTGGGTACGTGAATATGCAATGAAGCATTACCTGTGTCCATGTTGTTACTCTCTTATTTATAGTAGGAATAGTGATGTTAGGGTTTTTACCAGAGCCGTTGGATTGGGTGGTCTCCAACCGTTGGATCAGCTCCATCTCCCAGGCGTACACGTGTCACGGCGGGTGTCCGTCTATGTAAGGACAACTGCAACACGACAACGATAAGCGGTTGCCTTATATGGGAAAGTCAACCTGTACACCTTTTGGAGTTATTACTGTTTGCATGATTGCACGTGTAACTAAGCACTGTAGCAGGCCTGACGTTCTCCCAAATTAGCTAATTAACCAAGATTGTTGAGGAAGCTTAATAGAAGAGACGACTTGGAGCTATCCGTCCAGTTGGGTCGTCTCTTCGAGGCGTGACTCGACGAGAGAGAGAGTTGATCGTTCAGTGACGACGCTCACTCTTGGACGAGTGCTGGTTCGCGCCGAGGGAAGGCTCGTCGTTAGATGAGCTTAGCTCACTGTCGACGATCTCTTCTTGGTATATTGACGGGCTAGAAGTTAATCCCTTCCTCAATGGTACAATGACTCGTCGTTTGGATGGGCTTGGTCGCTCAATGACGACGACTGCCAACCAATGTTGGGCGGGTCATGACCCGAGGCCTTGATCTGTTCCTTCGTGGTCGGTCTTTTGATGGGCCTGTGGGGCCTCTGGGCTCGTAGCAAAGTATTGGGCTCGGCCCATCACAGAATATTCCGTTCAATTGTGTTTGTGAATGCATCCACCCATCTTTAACATTAAGCTTTTTACTTATATCAGATTTTTTATATGTTTTAAGTATATCAATTATTCTGCAATTTTATTGTAATGGAAGTAAGAATATAAATCTTAGTTCTCTATCGAATGATTTTTTTTTTACTTTTCGTTGGCTTGATGCTTAGTGACCTCGGTTCAAAATCTAAAATAATGCATTGGATGGATGTTCCAGTGTTACGAAAGAATGATAGCATTTTGAAACTAATAACCATGAACATGAACAGATACCATATCTGCTCTATATGTAGAAGATCAAATAAGAGATTTTGGAGTTTCAAAAAGATCAAGAAAAGGATTAAATTATTATTGATGTCATTATAGTAGTTATTTATAAGTTAGCTAATATATTTATAAACTGAAAATTAAAATGTAATAGTTCCCATGTATCGAAATGATAATTCATTGCTATTTTTGTTTGTAAAAAAAGATAGTCTCATTTTTTAAATTGATAGGTTAAATCATCGAACTTATATAATTGTCTAATAAGGAAGAAGGGGAAGAGAAAGAGAGTATTGTCCAATAAGAATAATAGTTTGAGGAGTAATTGAGTAATTACAAAATTTCATTAAAAATAATGATATAAACGTTTTTTTTTTTTTAATAAACATGAGTAAGTTGTTTAAATAGTCAAATGGGACTATTATTATGGGCAAAGGGGGTATGCAATTAGTGTTTTTTTTTTTGTTACCCAGGTTCCCCAGCTTCGCCGGGTTATTCCTGGACCACTAGCTATCGGCCCCACAGTGTCCTAGCGGAGGTAAATCGCGGATATGCCCAAAGCAGCCAGGGTGGCAGCACCCCTTATACTCCTGGCCCCAAGGGAGCCCTCCTACAACGCAATAGTTGAACTCCCCACACTGAGGTTACGGCCCGGCAATCTTTGCTTCCTTAATCGAATGGATGTGCGGGAAGCTCACTGGGGCGCGAAACCCAGGATAGGAACAATAACCACAAGGATTCCCCTTTAGGGGAATCGAACCGGTGACCTCCCCTTCGGGAGGCCACCAAAACAACGCCAGTACCACTGGGCCAAAGCCCATTAGGTTATGCAATTAGTGTTTTATACTAATGATATCTTGAAGATGATAGACTATCAAATTTATTTTTATCAAATATTTAAAATCAAACACATATTTAAACAAAAACTAAAATAACCCTAAAGATTAAGAAAAATTAACTAACGTATACAAATTGAGAAAAAATCAAGCGACAAACATAGTTAATGACGAGTCCGTACAAACCACTTTCAGCCTACTCATTTGTTTCTCTTCACATTTGTACCCGTTAATTGTTCAACCCTTCATAATACTCTTAAAGTTTAAGGTTTCACCTTAAAATCAAGGGTTAATGACAATTTAGGGCCTGTAGTATAGGGGCATTACTACATTGGGGCCCGAAGTCCAAAAACTATCAATTTAGGGCCTTAATTTATAATTTTGATCAAATTGGGGCTTTTTGACGGAAAACGTTAAAAAAACCCGTTAAGTGATCATGTGCGAAACATGTGACATTTAGTGAGGGCATTTTGGTCATTTTACGTTCAACCCAGACTTCAGGCCCTAAATTGACATTTTTCCTATAAAATAATAAATAAAAATATTTAGTTTTTTTTTACAAAAATTAATAATAATAAAATAATAATAATAACTAATTTATTTCCAAATTAATTTATTTTTTAATTTATTATTTTTGAATATTCATTTTTGAGAGGAGGAAATATCGAATATTATTTCCAAATTAATTTATTTTTTCATTTATTATTTTTGAATATTCATTTTTGAGACGGAGGAAATATCAAATATTATTTCCAAATTAATAACTACATTATTAATTCTTATATTAATAATACAAATACACTAACCAAAAAAATTCAAATATTCATAAAAAAAAAAAAAAATAACACCACACATGTTTATACTCATTCCCAGACACATCCCCCACCCAACAACCCACCGCTGCAAGCACCACCAACAACCCACCGCTGCCACTGTCATCAACACCACCACTGCCGCCACCATCACCATGATTTTATAAAATAAAAATATTTTTTTCCCCTAAAAAAAACCCGCCTTCTCCGGCCACCAAATCGTCCTCCACACCCCCATTAATCCCGGCACCAAGCCATTTCCTCCATTTTCGCCACCTTCAACCACCGCACGAACCCCACATCTCCACCTCAAAGTCACCCCTTCTTTAACTCACCGTCTTCTCCAATCTCTCCCGTCTCTCCACCACCCATTTCAAATCCCTCCGCCTCTTCTCTTCCGAACCCACTCATCTTCCCCTTCTTTTTGATTTCATCACCGGCAATTCCATCCCACCCCAATCGGTCTGGCCGCACCACAAACCCGGTCTGACGGCCCACCACAAAGCCCCAATTGAATAACCAAAACAAACTGAATCATCAAGTCTAACCGAACCAAATCAAGACCCAAACTCATTCAATTTTTCGGCTACACTCATCTGATTTTGTCTCAAAAATACCAAACGGACCCGGATCAATTTTTTTCAAACCCCTTTTCCAAATAACAAAAGCGCATTCGAATCACCCCAAGATATGATTGAATCGGTTTTGGGTCATCCACCATCTCAAACGTTTTCTTCAAAAACGGCGTTGGCCCTCCGTCTCTTAATCCCTCAATCGGAGTCGCCGCACCACCTCTGCGCACCACCAAAATCATCTTCATCAATAACTAAAATCGGTTCTTCTTTAATACCCACAATTCCAATTGCACCTCCATTGCCAAATTCGGTCATATCATCATGCACACTTAGGGGTTCTCCTTCTTTGATTTCATCTCCGGCATGTTCATCAACCTCCTCAAGTGGTGAAGATTTCGATGACCCATTAAGAATTTGATCTGGTCTGCTGAGTTTTTGTTGGGTGTGTAGCTGTTGGGGTTTTGTTGATGGTGTTGCTGAGTGTATTGGTTGCGTGGGTGAGAAGGTGGGTTGGCCGGAGGAGGAGAGTTAGAATGGAGATGGCGGCGGCGTTGATTTGGAGAACGGAGAAGGTGGGGTTTTGTTGATTGCGTTGCTGAGTTTTAATTTTTGGATTAATGTTTTTTTGGAGAGAGAGAGAGAGAGAGAGAGAGAGAGAATGTCAATTTAGGGCCTGAAGTCTGGGTTGAACGTAAAATGACCAAAATGCCCTCACTAAATGTCACATGTTTCGCACATGATCACTTAACGGGTTTTTTTAACGTTTTCCGTCAAAAAGTCCCAATTTGATCAAAATTATAAATTAAGGCCCTAAATTGATAGTTTTTGGACTTCGGGCCCCAATGTGGTAATGCCCCTATACTACAGGCCCTAAATTATCATTAACCCTAAAATCAATTGGTATTTGAAAGTGTGTGAACATCACACACATTGCCAAGTCAAAGGTTGACTTAGTTTAGTTTTGTTACTTTCTTAATTGTTTAATTTAAGTTAATTAATATATAGTTTATATTTAATTGTACTAACCTACTAACCAAAAATGTGCTTTGTTTTAGTGGTATTTTTGATTATTTATGTAGGACTCTCACAAGAATATAAGGAAGGCTTGAAAAGATAAGAAGATAAAAAAAATTGTGGATATTCATCAAGCTCACCCCTTCCTAAATATCGTGACCTCCTTAGCTATAAATACAAGACTCAAGGCTTGTTCACAACACACATTTTTATAGAGCATAAAGGCTGAAGAATTCTTGCCTCAGTGTGTTTCTGTTTTTGTGAGAGTAGTTTGATTATTTTTGTCTTCTCTTAGTTTGCATTTGTGTATTCGATTCAAAAGAAGTTTAAGAAGAGAAGTTTTATTGTCTACAACAAATTGCTGTAGATAAGTGTTAGTTTTTTTGTTTATTTCATTTTAATTTATTCATTTCCGCTGCTGTTTACTGTTGGTGCTAGTACTGCTGCGATAGCATCAAGACTCACATCAGGCGTCTGTAACTTCTTGTGCACTTTCTAGCCGCTCAATTTCTTTCAGTGTTAAGGGGAGTGACTCATGATCTTTATATGTCATAGGCAAGGTTCGTCAATTCCTAATGTGAGATAATATCTATAATACGCCCCCTCACGTGTAGCCGGGCTTTGGCAAAGGCTTACAATGTGGACTTATTAATCGGGTGGCGCGGAATAACATCGTGGGCCGTTGGGCCTGCACGTGTAAGGACCTGCTCTGATATCATCTTAAAATCTGAAGTTCCTGATGTTGCCAGGAACTTCCTCAACAGCAACTCCACCGTTATAGTCTGACTTTGGTAACTCCGGCTCCTTCTTCTCCGACTGGACTGCACACAATCAAACGTAAACTAAGCCGGGGGCGGCTCCGGCGTTAGCCCCTCCGGCGTGAGGATAAGTATTGGCTTGGTAAAAGGGAAAACAAACAGTATTGAAGGTGGCTGTGTGTGTATTAAGTTGGACGTACCTTGTCAATGAAGCCTTCATATCTTATTTATACCCCTCATCCTCGTGCCTTGCACATGACATCCTCACATTTCATGCTTACTGCCACGTGTCGCCATATCATTGGTCCTTTCATAAAGTAAACCCTATTCACGTGATCATCAATCCCAATGCATAACCGTCTAATGGGTCCCACTTGATAGATATTTATATATCGCCTCTAGAGAATAACCTCAACTGGGATCCCTCTCTCGCCGGATAAGGTTACTTATTGTCTTGTCTCGCTTCATCATTATGTCTCGCGTTATCATCTGTATCGCCTTTAACATCATGCCTCGCCTTTAATCTTTATCGCCGGCTTTCCTCATAATGTGTCGCTATTTAACATCTTGGTATTCCCCCCTTCTTAATGATATAAGCGGGATACTCCTGTCTCGCCTTCTTTTATTGGGCCGCCTATATTCTTTTCTTCTTCTTGGGTCGTACTCTATTTTGGGCCCCCTTTGCCACTTTCTTGTCAATAACTTGGGCCGGGCCCACTCCTTATATTTGGACGGCATCGAAGCCCCTAAGTTTATGGCGAGATTCATTTATGGTCTCGCCAAAAACTTTATGCTCATTGATTCATCAATTTGCGACATACGAAACCTTCTTCAAGAAGATACTACGAAAATCCCCATCCATACACGTGTCTCTTTCTTGTCAACCTTTAAAAATTTTAACGGGCCGTCATTTGGGAATCGTGCCGAGGCTTGTGAGGAAAATTTGAAAAATCTTTTCCAAACGTCACACCAATCATTTCCATAACCCCTCTCTCTTATAAATACCCAACTCCAAACACTCATTCCTCTTTTCACCCTTCTTAAACCTTGCTCGAGCTTTCTCAGACTCCGGCGAACCTCGACACCAGATTCAAGCTGTTCTTCTTCATTTTTCATCGCCCAACCACCGATTTCTTGCCCAAACTTGCTTCTTAACCTTGACTCCATTCATATTTTCCTTTTTAGAAGTGATTTGGAGTATTATTTCTCGGCCTCCAAGATTCGATTATTATCTCCGTGTCTGTTCATCTTTCCCGGTGACCCTTCATCTTTTCCGACCAAGATTGCATTTTTCACCAGGTAACTTTTCCAAAAACCCTTCACATTCTTTAAACCTTCACATTTTGATCTTCCCCTTTTTGTCCAATTATTTTGAATTTTGCATTTCCTTTTACTCCTTAAAACAATTTTTTCCCAAACTACCCTTCATGGCGAGATACAAGAACTGTGCCAAAGTAGTTAAATACAGTCGCTGTCAGGTTTCAGGCGGTTTTTATAGACGCCTGCGAACTACTTGGGCGAGATTGCCCAAGGTTGACTTAGTTAGGTTCTTAGTTGAACATGGGTGGATCCTTCACGATTGACTCCTTGTAATCCAAGGCCCTTTTTCCTTCCCCTTTCGGCCCCTATGTCTCACATCTTTACTTCTAGCAATCAGTTGGCTCGATTTATTAAAGATAAATATAAACCTTCTTTAAGCGACTCCTCTGAATCCCAATGTGTCGCTGATCCCTTTTCCAAACGTAGAACACATTATAAATCAATCCTTTCTTCTTCTTCTTCCGGTGAATCTGCTGACATGGGCGATCAAGCGACATCATCTCCTACTGCGGCTTCCAGCAATCCCCCTTCCACGGGGTTCAAACTCTCGCTCTTCAAGAAGGTATTTCTTTTACCAATCCCGCTCATGCTTTGAGGGGTTCTTCTCACGCATCCAACCCGGACTCCTTAATTCCCAATCCCATGGCGGCGCACGTAACTTATCACATAGATAGTTCGGTATATCGAATTTCGACTATCGGGAGATCTTTCCCTTGCCTACTTGAGAGAAATAAGGGAGGGCATAGTAATTTTTCCTTCCCAACTTAAAGCCGGCCTCGGGATCCCCTTTGATCCTTTTCTTTGCGAATTCTTGTATAAGGCCCAAGCCATGATCACGAGAGAAATTCACCCAAATGCCATAAGAATCATAACTACCTTCATCACCATTTGTCGCTCTCTGCGAAAAGAACCCACAATCAACTGCTCTTGCTTTCCTTGTTTACTGGGTACAAACAAACCAACCAACTCACCGACGACATATTGGAAACCCGCCTTTCTCTCCAATACCATAGGGGTCCCAAGGTCCTTACTCCACTACCTACCAAAGTTCATGATTGGATGGATGACCCTCTTTTTGTTGTTTCTCGCATTGGATGGTCTCATCCCGCTGACCTTCATCCCATCAATACCCAAATTGAATCCAAAGAAGCTTCTACCATTGGCGACACGCCCTTTGTGACGACATTCGTTTCTTTGCTTGTCTTACTGAAAACTCTGCGTGATGCCCCGGCCTCTTATTTCTTGGAGAGGTATTCTTCGAAATAGGGAATTATTAGATCAAGTTGGTCTTGCGGACAACTTACCTAGAGTCCAGCCCCGAGTACCAATAAGCCATGTCTATTTTGACGGATGGGAGCGACGGCAACAAGTATGCTCACGAATGCCAAGATTGCAAGGGTTCGCGTCATTGTACCGCCATGAATACTGCTCTTTGTATGTTTTCTTTTTAACCTTACTTTTTCTTTACTCTAACTTACACTTGAATTGCTTTAACTCTTGACTTCCTCTTAACTTTCTTTTATTTGATTTCGGATCATAGGGCCAAATCAATGGACGGTCGTCAGCGCCAACTTAGAGCCCGACAAAAGAAGGAAGCAATTGGCCAATGCTCGCGGCCTTGCTCTTGCTCTCCTCCCCGAAAATCTCGCCTTGCCAATTTCTCGCGATGGCAAAGATGCCGAAGAGATTGCTTTGGAAAAAACTCAGAACCCAGCTAGAAAAAGAGCCGGGCCGACCAACCAAGCTGCGCGGGCCAAGCGACTAAAAAGAGTAAACACGTTACCACAAGCTGTCGCTTCATCTCGGGAAGGTATCCCGCCAAACCCTGTCATTACTTCCAATCCTCCATCTACCGAGGCTAATCTCCCTCCAACTTCTCTTTTACCAACTACGAAAGCAATATTCCACCCACTATTGTCCTTGCTCCACCGATGTCGCACTGCGTGTTGAAAATGTCGAGATTCTTGTTTCGATCCTGTTCCACCCACTTCTCCTTTCTTAGAAATTAACATGACGGAACCTCAACAATCCGAAATTCCTCCCTCCCGCGATACGAAATTTGCGACCTAACAATCATCTCCGGTTCCCTTGACTCCTCCCGCACCTAGTACCTCTTCTACTCTTCCTTCTCCAAGGCGCTACAAGAAAACTTTTCCAAGCCCCTTGATTTTGTTGGGCTCTATGAGCTTAGCAAAGAAATTGCCGAGTCCCCCGCATAAAGGGGTTGATTGAAGAAACTAAAAGCGCGGAAGAATATTTCTGGCTGGGCAGCTCGGCCTTAATCAGAGCTAGTGATCAAGTGCAAGTTCACAATGTCGCCCAAATGGATTCTGCTCATGCCGCATGCCAAGCGGGCTATTATTTTTCATTGGTTAGTTCTTCTTTCCTTCCTTATCTTATTTTATCTTATTCTTATTCTCAATCTTTCTCTTAACTTCCAATTGTTATCTTTTCTCAGCTTGGATCTTCTATCACCGGCATTAGCGAGGCAAACACTCGCCTAGAAAATGAATCGGCCAGATTGAAACGCGACAAGGATACCCTTAAGGGTAGACTTACGAGGCGGGATTCTTCGATCAAAAATTTGGAAAAGGAGCGAGACAAGTTGAAGACTGATCTAACCACTTCTCACAATCAGCTTGATCAGACCCTAACGGATCTCAATGCCGCTAATTCCAATCTCGCCGCCGCCACTACCGAACTTAACTCTGCTAAAGAGAATGTCGCCAAGCTGAGGAGTGAAAATGAAACTTTGAAGGAAAATCATGCTACTGACACTCAATCCTTTCAAGATGAGATTGCTCGGCTTAAAGAGGAACTGACTGGGAAGGCCGCGGAAATCACTGCTTTGAATGCTGATGTGGCTCAACTAACAGATGAAATTGCTGATATCGGGAATCAAACTTCCCTTCAAGTTATGCGAGCCGCAGCAGCTGATATCAACGACATTCCTGCTATCACTATTGAAAAACTTGCTCATTGGGGCTCAGAGCCAATTTTTAGCGAGGTATGTCGCCGCGGTCATTCCTTGGTTCCCTTTACTCCTGAAGAACTTAAGGATCTTGCGGACGAAGATGCATTACTGGGTAAATCGCCGTGGAGACCTCCTCCCGTTCAAGTTCCCAATGCTGTCGCTTTGTGGGACAACCTTCTCGAGCATAAACATAAACAACTAGATGATGCCAAAGCTCGCGCCTTAGCGACTTCCAGCTCTAGTCAAGTCATTCCACCAACGGAGCCCAATGTCTGATCTGTTTCTTTCTTAACTTTTATTCTGAACAGCTTTTGTGACTTGCCTTGATGGCTGAACAATTTATTTTCTTTTCTTTTTGGGGCCTGCGTGCCTTTTGAACATTGTACATTTGACGCCTTTGTGCTTGCTCCTTTACTTTTTTGCTTTACTTATTTCTTCACTCATTGTTTTGATAGTTCATCAAAATCTCTTTTGCATGACAGGTACCATATACATATACTCCCATCGAAAAAGTGAAGTCGTCTTTAGGCGACTTTACTTATAGCATACTGTGCGACTCATATTGTCGCTAACTTTAACCTTTTCTTGGTCTTCTTTTGCTTCATACTTAGAATAATTTCCTTCTTTTTGCCTCATCTTTTCTTTGTCCTTCCAGCGAGAAAGTGATATCTTTCATAGCGACTTATGCTCATGCCCTTAATGCGAAATAAACCTTTTCCTTATTCATAGTTCAGAGACTTTCATTTTTATAGTCCATAGACTCTTACATTTTCCACCATCTATAGCTTGACTTATATCATAGTTTACAACTTACATTGACTCACATCGATTATAGTCCGACGACTTTCATTGACTCGCATCGTTTATAGTCCGACGACTTTCAACATTTATAGTCCGTCGACTTTCTACATTTATAGTCCGTCGACTTTCTACATTTATAGTCCGTCGACTTTCTACATTTATAGTCCGTCGACTTTCACCGCTTATAGTCCGGCGACTTTCTACATTTATAGTCCGTCGACTTTCACCGCTTATAGTCCGGCGACTTTCTACATTTATAGTCCGTCGACTTTCACCGCTTATAGTCCGGCGACTTTCTACATTTATAGTCCGTCGACTTTCTACATTTATAGTCCGTCGACTTTCACCGCTTATAGTCCGGCGACTTTCTACATTTATAGTCCGTCGACTTTCACCGCTTATAGTCCGGCGACTTTCACCGCTTATAGTCCGGCGACTTTTATTGTCTTACATTTGTTTCAATAATTCATCAAATATTGTTTTGATAATTCATCAAAAACTCTTTGCTTTCTTACTCTTAGCGAGATATCACCATACACATATACTCCCATCGAAAAAGTGAAGTTGTCTTTAGGCAACTTTACTCTTTAAGCGATTTTTTATCATGTTATTGGCGACTTAATCATGCATAACTATAGACTTTAATCCATGTAAGACACATATGAGGAATAAAACTTCATACTTTCATTGTATTAAAAACATATTCAACACAAGTTCCACATATATATCTTCTATTAAATCATAAAACATATGGCTTTCATTCATGATTGGAAAGTTCATAAATTCATCAAAAATGACTACGAAAAAGACTTTAATAGGGAATAAAATAGGTAAATTACCCTTATCACTTCAATGGTAATATTTCTTTAAGTGATCAACACTCCATGCATTCGGGACCTCTTTGCCGCCTTCTTCTTTCAAGTGATAAGTCCCTTCTCGAACGATCTTAGCAATCTGGAAGGGACCTTCCCATTTCGGATCTAGCTTGGCAAATCCCGCTGTCGCGCCTTTAACTTCACGGCTTCTCAACACCCAATCGCCTACACTGAATGACCTCTTCTTTACTCGCTTGTCGTGTTGCGCCTTCATCCGCTGCTTGTAATTAATCATCCTCATTCTTGCTCTAAGCCTCTTTTCATCACCCAGATCTAGCTCAAAGCACCTTCTGTCGCCATTCACTATCTCGTCATAATAAGTTACTCTATGGGTAGGCAAACCCATCTCAGCAGGAGCCATTGCTTCTGAGCCATAAGTTAATGCGAAGGCTGTCTCGCCAGTTGATCCCTTCACTGTTGTTCTAACGTACCATAAAGCTGTGGATAACTCTTCCAACCAAGCCCCTCCTCTCTTCTCTAAATTTTTACACAAAATCTCCAGCACTTGCTTGTTAGCTGCCTCTACTTGTCCGTTGCACTGCGGCCTATACACTGCAGACTGCCAATGTTTGATATTCAAATTCTCGCAAAACCCATGAAACTTCTTTCTAAACTGCGGCCCATGATCAGAAATGATTGCCCGCGGCATTCCATGGCGACATAGGATTTCCTCCGTTACAAATCTGATGATCTGGTCTTCAGTGGTAGAAGTTAAAGCTCGTGCCTCTGTCCACTTAGTAAAATAATCAACCGCTACCACCACCATCTGTGCTCCTCCTTTGGCCTTAGGGAAAGGTCCTATAAGGTCTATCCCCCACATGTCAAAAGGCCAGGCCGCTACAATTGGGGTCTGCTCAGTCGCCGGCTGCCTAGGAATGTTAGCATGTCGTTGGCACTGGTCACATCTCCTCACATACTCCTCCGCATCTTTCTTCAATGTCGGCCAATAATACCCATGAAACATGATTTTATTAGCCAAAGTTCTTGCTCCTGGATGGCCTCCACAAACGCCCTCATGTACTTCAAACAAAACATTGTCCACCTTTCCTGGCTCTACGCATCTCATTAACGGTCGCGAAAAAGATTTGCGATATAAGATCCCATCCTGTACAGTAAACCTTGGCGACATTTTTCTAACAATCTTTGCCTTATCTTCATCTTGAGGCAGCTCTTCCTTCTCCAAATAGTCTTTCATTTCGCATACCCAATCTTTTTCGCCTACTTCAATATCCATTATCAGCGGCCTGTCGAATGCCGGCTCTTCAATAAATTCCACCATCACCTTCTTGGGCAACTCCTCTATTTTGTCACAAGCGGCCTTGCTCAACATGTCGGCTCGCTCATTCTTCTCTCTATCAATCTGCACCAGCTCCCAATAATCAAAGCTCTGCAAAGTCTGTCTTACCATTTCACAATACCTTGCCGTAATCACGCTACTACCCCGTATCTACCCTTTACTTGGTTGACAATTAACTGAGAATCAGAATGAGCAACTATTTGTTTTACTCCAATATCTCGGCATAACTCCAATCCCGCCACCAACGCCTCATATTCTGCCTGGTTGTTTGTCATGTTAAATTTAAACCTCAAGGCCTTCTCATATGTGCAATCCTTTTGTGCGAGCTTAATGAAATCCCAGCTCCGCCTTTGTCCTTAGCTGAGGACCCATCAACAAACAATTCCCAACATCCCGCGGGTCTTTCTTTCTCTTCTTCCACCTCAGGGTCCTGCGACTTGGCCTTCCTCTTCCTGGCCTCCTGAGTCTCAATCTCCTCTCTTTCATACGTGAATGAAGTTTCGAGAATAAAGTCTGCTAAAGCTCGAGCCTTAATCGTCTTTCTCGCCTCATATTGAATATCAAACTCGTCAATTCAATCGACCATTTAAGGAGCCTTCCAAATGAATCAGCCGTTGTAAAATCTTCCTTAAGGGTGCATTGGTCAACACAAGAATGTGGATGGGATAGGAAATAGGCCCTCAACTTTCTTGTCGCAATTACCAAAGCATAAGCCAACTTTTCTGCATTAAAATATCTCGCTTCTACTTCACTCAATGCCTTTGAAACATAATACACTGGCTTTTGCATGCCGCCCTCCTCCTTTAACAATACCGTCAGAATCAAGCTAAATCCGAGGCCGCCAAATAGACATATAAATGGTCTCCTTCCTCCGGGCTACATAAGATGGGCGGCTTTCCCAAATACTCCTTTACTCTTCAAAAGCTTCTTCACACTTGTCATCCCAGTGCAAACTTCCGATCTCCTTTCAAGACTTTGAAGAACGGCAAACATTTCTCCGCCGATCGCGACACAAATCGTCCTGCAGCTATCACCCTACCATTTAACCTCTGAATCTCTTGAATGGTCTTAGGCGACTTCATATCAATTAACGCCCGGATCTTCTCAGATTTGCCTCTATCCCGCGGCGATTTACCAAAACCCCAAAACTTTCCCGCCGTTACTCTAAAGGTGCACTTACTTGGATTAAGCTTCATGGAATTCTTTCTCAAGTTCTCAAAAGTTTCGCCAGATCCGCCAAATGATCCTCCCCTTGGTTTTGATCACCATATCGTCAATATAAGCTTCGACATTCCTCCCAATTTGCGATTTAAATATCTTGTTGACCATCCTTTGGTATGTCGCCCCGCGTTCTTCAAACCAAAAGGCATCATTCTATAGCAAAAATTTCCAAGGAGTCCCGAAAGCTGTTTTGGCTTTATCTTCTTCCAAAGCATCTTGATCTGGTGATACCACCGAGTAAGCATCAATAAAGCTAAACACCTTGTGTCCAAAGAATAGAATCCACCAATCTATCAATTTTAGGCAAAGGATAACAATCCTTGGGACATGCCGTATTCAAATCTGTGAAGTCTATGCACATCCTCCACTTCTTTTCGCCTTCAGCACCATCACTGGGCAAGCTAGCCAGACTGGATAAGTGATCTCTTCAATGATTCCCGCCTTTAATAACTTCTCCACTTCTCCAATCACCGCTTTCTCTTTTTCTGCCGACAGATATCTCACCTTCTGCTTAAAAGGCTCCACATTTGGGTCAGCATTTAGACAGTGTAAGGCGACCTTTTCATCAACTCCGCACATATCCTCCGGTCTCCATGCAAATACATCAATGTTATCTCGCAAAAAATCAATTAGCATATTCCGCTCATCCTTTTTCAGCTGTTGCCCAATTTTGACTTTCTGCTCAGGGTATTCATCATTCACAATTACTTCCTCCAACTCTTCTGCCGCCTGAATATCAGGCTCATCCCGCATTTGCAATGTGTCTACTTCAATTTCAGTCGCCTTCTTTCGATCGACATTTTTCTTCATCCCGCTACCGCTACTCTCCACTTTTTCTTTCCCGTCATGCGACATACTCCCCGGGGTGTCCATCATGATTTCTTCATCACATTCCTCACTCTCCGAATCCACTATCTCTTCAATATGGGGCTCTTTCATCTTGACAAATTCGGTGGATCTAGACCAAGCCATCTCCGCTTGCATCACCATCAAAGCCATCAAATTCTTTTCTGACTTTTCCTGCATCATTTCTATCTCCACATCTCGCTCATCACTTCTTTCCTTCATAACTTCATCCTCGCTCTTTCCTCAATAATTATGATTGCCGACTTATTCTTCATACTTTCTGTCTCCTCCCAACTCTCACATCCCCTAAGTCGGTGATCATATTTATTCTCGCATCCCGCACAGCCAAAGCAAGAGAAAGTGAACTTGTGCTTGCTCCGTCAGCCGTTTGCATTTCAATCTTCTTTTGAATAACTTCCTTCACCTCACTTTTCAAACATGCTATCCCCCTTGCCGTAGGAAACTTGACTCGCTGATGCGGGATAGATACCACCATTTCAAAGCTTTGCATAAAGGGAATGCCCACAATAGCATTATAAGGCGACACCAAATCAATAACCATAAACTCAACAGTACGAGTTCTCACCTTCTCATCCTCTCCTATCTCTACCGCCAAAGAAATCGTTCCTTTAACCCGCACAGTGTGGTTAGTAAAACCTTCCAAGAATCCTTTATACGGCACCAAATTGGCCTCTGTATATCGCATCTTTTTAAAAGCATCATAATAGAGAATATTTCAGCTTGCTCCAGAATCTACCAAAACCCGATGCAAAATACTGTTCCCCGGGGCGATTGAGATTACAATCGGTTGGCATCCATGACTTGGCGTTAAAGCCAATTCTCGCCTTGAAAAACTAATCATCCTTTCTTCACTGGGTGGATAGGCGGGAATGTGACAAGTGTGAGATAGCGACATAATCTGATTACTTAGGCAAGTAATGCTTGTGGGCTCGTGAATCACCAAAATTTCATTCCTATTACCATTTCCTCCTTGAGCCGCACCATTTGGCTCTTGCCATACATATTCTTGCAGCTCACCCCTATCAATCTGCTTCTGAATTACTCTTTTCAAATTATAACAATTGTCAGTCTCATGACCCCGGTCCCGATGATAATTACAAAATTGATTCATGTTAATCCTCCCAAGATCATTCATTTCAAAAGGTGTCATGCAAATCAACAAATTCTCGTAATTTCACTTGGTGTAGCAATAACCTTGTAAACCTTATAACCCTCCTAACTCCACGACCTCCATTCGGGCCTCCATTACGACCTCCATTGCGACCTCCCCTCTCGCCGCCGCTGATTCCCTCGACCTCCTTGCTGAGCGGCATTTCCTTCCTTCACATACTCAATCCGATCCTTAACACTTTTCTTTCCAGTGTTAGAAGCTCCTTCATCAACATCCTCGCCCCCACAATACGCTTTGACCCTCTCATGCAACTCACTCAAAGTCGCAGGTAATCTCATTCTTAATTCCCTCCTGAATGATTCAGATCATAGACCCGACATATACATCATTATGACGTATTTGGGATCAAGCTCAGCAATTTGATTGGCGATTAATAAAAATATGTTGGTGTAAGTAACAAGACCTTCTCCCGTCTTTTGCTTAATGCCAATCCGCTCTCTGCAGACTACCGCCGAGCTCCCATTGACCCAAATCTCGCCAAAAATTTTCTCTTAAAGTCTTGGTACCCCAATATAGAGTTAGCAGTGTTGCCGTACAAACCAATCCAAAGCCTCGAAGCTCCAAGGTACTAGCAAAAGTCTTGCATAACAAAGCATCGTCCTTGGTCGAATCGCCATTGTCACCTCAAATCCCGCTACGTGAGTTCTCGCGGTGGTGACTCCTGCATATTTAGATAGAGCGGGCAAACGAAAACTGAGCCGTCTCGGCCTCTTGAATATATCTAGCAAATGGAGCTACAAAGGAGTCCTTCTCATTATCAACTACACCACCCCTTTCCAGCTTCTGCCAATCTCGCTTGCCATCTCGGCCATTCGTTTCTTGAAACGTCCTCTTCTCCGAAACGACTAACCCCCACACCCTTTCCTTTTTCTATCACCTTGGGCTTCTCCATATCTTTGAAACTTCTCAACTCTTTCTCGCCATCCTCCGCCTCATTCGACGCAAGACGCTTTCTTCTTCTTCACAATAGAGACGACACTTGGGAAGTGTGCCAATGATAAACTTTAATCTTTCTTCCATTTTCCATGTATTCCCCTCGCTTTCTCTTTTCGAGCCTTCTATTCTCGCTTCGGCTTCTTTTGGCTTTTCGGGCTCTATTTCCTTTTCTCGCTCATCATTCACTATAATTACCTCCTTATTTGCTCCCTTGTCTCCTTCTACTGTCGCCGTTAGAAACCCTGCGGATTGGAGTAGGCTTCTTCTTCATCGCCCTCGGCGGCCTTGTTGTTCTCAATCAATTGCAAGATCAAAGTATTATGGATCCTCAAACTTTCTTCCTCATTCTCAACCTCCTCCTCTTGTGGTGGCGGCATCACATTTCTCTCTCTCGTCGCGTATCTCGCTCCATCTCTTCCGGATTACTCGCTGCGAAGAAGAAGTATCTCTCGCTTCACCCATACCTATACTCCCAAATCCGTAAATTGGAGTGATAATGCTCCTTCCCGCTACGCCTTTTGGCCCACTACCATATTCTTCTCTCGGTGTTGACATTCTTTCCTCTTACGTAATCAATCGACGAACTTCAACTATGAAAATCTGCAAATCTTATGAAGATTTGAAGATCTTACCCACAAACCAAGAAAACAAAACAACAACCCAAAGAATCAAACTTTTCAACACGAACCAAAAAATCTTCAACAATTGCTTCAACTACACACACCCACCAAAAACACGAAAATCCCAACTACTCCAAATCAAATGAACAAAATCCACCACCAGCAACAAAAACTTTCACAACTCACAAACAAACCCAGATTTGAACAAAAATTAACATACAACTTCAAATCCACCACAACTTCACGCAAACACTTTTGCAATCAGGAATTCATACCAACCCAATCAAATGATATTAAGCACTCCAACTATTTCAACCCCCAAATATCACAAAAATCCAACCGATTCCAACAATAATTACAAAATACTACTAATCACCTCCAACAACAATAAGAACAACAAGTTCAACTTATAAATTGCAAACACACCTAACTCAATCGGAAATTCAAAATACCCAATGAATCGTCCTCAACACGAATCCACCCTCTAGATTCTTCGAACGAACTCCCCGTTACCAATCTTCCGCCGATAAAACTCTAATCCTTGAAGAGAATCGGGTCCCGGCAACGAAACCAATTGATGTTGCTGGGAACTTCCTCAACAAAGAACTCCACCAGATTGCCATAGTCGACTTTGGTAACTCCGCCTCCTTCTTTCTCCGATCTGATCGCACACAATCAAACGTAAACTAAGCCGGGGGCGGCTCCGGCGTTAGCCCCTCCGGCGTGAGGATAAGTATTGGCTTGGTAAAAGGGAAAACAAACAGTATTGAAGGTGGCTGTGTGTGTATTAAGTTGGACGTACCTTGTCAATGAAGCCTTCATATCTTATTTATACCCCTCATCCTCGTGCCTTGCACATGACATCCTCACATTTCATGCTTACTGCCACGTGTCGCCATATCATTGGTCCTTTCATAAAGTAAACCCTATTCACGTGATCATCAATCCCAATGCATAACCGTCTAACGGGTCCCACTTGATAGATATTTATATATCGCCTCTAGAGAATAACCTCAACTGGGATCCCTCTCTCGCCGGATAAGGTTACTTATTGTCTTGTCTCGCTTCATCATTATGTCTCGCGTTATCATCTGTATCGCCTTTAACATCATGCCTCGCCTTTAATCTTTATCGCCGGCTTTCCTCATAATGTGTCGCTATTTAACATCTTGGTATTCCCCCCTTCTTAATGATATAAGCGGGATACTCCTGTCTCGCCTTCTTTTATTGGGCCGCCTATATTCTTTTCTTCTTCTTGGGTCGTACTCTATTTTGGGCCCCCTTTGCCACTTTCTTGTCAATAACTTGGGCCAGGCCCACTCCTTATATTTGGACAGCATCAGTTCCACCTTAAAATCAATTGGTGTTAAAAGAAGTAGCCCAAAATATGTATATGTCATAGGCAAGATTCATCAATTTTCAATGTGAGATAATATCTCTAACAAATATTACGTAACCATCGAATCCATTGCCCTCCATTCATATTTTTTTTAACTTATGTAATTATTAAGACAACATATTTTAACATCATTACTAACAAATCTTTTAGATTCTATTGTCTTTCCAACTTTTGTCTATTACTTTTTCCTATATAATCATTTAATCTTCTTATATTTTCAGAGGTTTTCTTAACTCTACAAATTTCTAAACATTCAAATCTATCTATTTATTCTTCTCTTCTCACCCTCATTCATTTTTTACATCAACGTTTATTTTTCTTGCTTCCTTCTTCATATAATATAATGAATCAATTATAATTGTAATGATGAAAACAAAGCGACGTCCGTAACAATACAAATCTGCTAAATTTCTTTTTGCATCACATCAAACCATTTCGTGTTTTTTTTTTTTTAAATTTATTTCACACTCTTGAATTTTTCTTATCACTGCAGTTACTTTAATAACTCATAGCTCAACATTTGTAACATATCTCTTTTAAAAACGTAAACAATGAGAAAGGAAAATGAATCTTATTGCTAACGTTGAACCACATAAATAAAATTATCAAATTATGTTTTAAATATAGTCTATGTTATATGAATACTCTATTGTAATATAGACTAATATTTTATGCCCGTGCCAATGACACAAGAACAGTATGGAAAGGTGAAGGACCGAAAAAAATGAAACCACATGATTCTGACAACGTTCCAATCATGGTCGTAAGCTGGGTTCAAAGAGTAGAATAAAAATGAATGTTAAATGAAATGATAATGACAAAGTATTGTATATATCAATAGTAATATGAACAATTCTTTGCAAGCTATATAACTGCTGGGGATGGAGAGTGGGAAGGGAAGATATGTGGTGAAATGGGTAGCAGTTTTCACAGGCGGTTAGGGTTTAATTTTTGGATCAGTTTTAGGACGTCGGATAGATTTTTGAGATTTAATATTAGCCACTCTTTGTATTGGCGGTTACCTTCATTCCCGTAACAACTCCTCCCCTTACTCATGTTCCTCTTTCCCGTCCCCACCACCACCACCACCCCAACATACTTTTCTCTTTTCCCAATGATCAAGTCAACCCAGTACCCTCCTTTTGATAACTCCATCTACTCATGTACTACTAAGCAAAAAGGTTCTACAACCTACATCTAGTAAACAGAAGAAATCAGATCCAAAAAAAGTTGGTTTTAGTTCCTACTAACCATTGTCGAAATGCTTATAATAGGTAATTCTTACAAACCAAACTCTTCACTCATGCAACCCTACATTATATATTGGAATCGTGTCGCACGTTAATCTGCAACATTGCTACAAACTGAAAGATCACTCATTAGTCACCTCAAATCAACACTTATGCACGACTCCACTCAAGTAGACCTACGTTGTATCTGAAGACCATCTCAGTTGCTAATATACTACATTTATAATTTTTTAAACCTAGAAACACAACCTATTGTTCAATGCTTGCTGCAAAAAATTACCTTTAAACCTACTTGTAAGAGCCAAAATGCTCACAGAAAAACAATAAATACCCAAAAAAAAAAATCTTCTTTCATCAAAATACCTAATGATCAATGTCCTTCAAAAGCAACATGTAAAAAAAATTGATCCCTCTTTATTTATCTCAACTTTCTTGACAACCTAAACAATTTAGCTACCAAGTATATAATACCCAAACACCAAAATTAGAAAAAAAAGGAAAAAAAAAAGAAAGATAATAATAACAGTTTGTTTTGAAACAAATAATAATAGCAAACGAAAAATGGTTAAAATCGAGGCGGATTGATGATAAGGAAAAGAGTGATGGTGGTTATTGATGTAACTTCACATTCTAAACATGCTCACTCTCCTTCACATTTACCCCTCCCTCCCCCTTACTCTTCCTCTAATTTTGCTCATAGTCACTACTTTTCCTCTCTTACTTAATTTGCTACCTCTGCAAAGCTCCGAAACCTAAGATAATTATTCATCTTTCTATATTATTTTTCTTTGTTACATTCTGCTTGGACCAAGGCCCAACATGTACAAATAGGGTCTTCTAATTCCTGTGCAGTTCACTATCTTAATTACTTTGTGTATTTCTCTATCTAATAGCGTCAAAGGACATTCATCACCAGCAACGCCTGGCATGGTTGAGTTTAAGAAAACAAAGGACTCCAAATGATTGAAGAGAGAAAGAAAGGAAGACGGCGTAAGTGTACCTCTTAAACGGAACCACAACTAAAAGATGCATAAGAATTTGATTTTTCAGTCTAGATTTTGATTGGAACAATTTTCTTTGGACTCCCATCTGCATCTTCTCAGTTTGCTTCATAAATGATAATTTTTAAATTTGCTGCTTCTTCTCGAGACTGAAAGATCAAATTAACAAAGGACTCCATTTGCTGCTTCATCCCACTCTCAATCTTCTCGTGTATCTCTTTATAATCGATCAGCAACTTATGGCTTATTACAACTTGACTCAGGATATCATATTCGGGTGCATACTAAGAGGAGAGGTGGATAAATTGTTTGGGGATCGGAAAAGAAAAGAGATCGGCAACAATTTTAGGTCAGTCTGATTTTTCATGGGGTGGAAAGTTAAAAACAATTTTTTTTTCAGAGATAATTTAGGTCATTGGATCAATCTTAGCCACTCTTTGTCTCGGCGGTTACCTTCATTCCATATTGTAATATAGATTCTACATTTTTCTTTTTACCTTTGTCGACCTACATCAATGATCGAGGAATTTTGAAAATTTTCTAACATCTAGAAACGAGTAAGTTATATATTAACATTCTCAAATTCAATTTTATTTCATACAAAATAAAAAATTCTATTTTTTTATCAACATGAAATAAAATTATATTATCTTATATTTAAAAAATAAAGCTCTAATAATTAGGTAACAGTAACATAAACCGTGATAAAGTGGAATTCCATGCATACTACAAATTGTATCTTGGTTCAATTATTGCATTTTGGGATTTTGGGGATATCTCATTTATTGTGCAATTACAAACTAAAAGGGATTATAGTTCATCAACTTTTTTGCTTTATTTAACTACAAAACCACTCTTCTTTCAATTTCTTTTTTTATTTTTTCCCTTAAATGAGCTTCCACTTTTTACTAAATCTTTTCATTTATTTATTATTATTTTGTTACAAATAAATATTTAATATGAATTCATAGTCCTTCCCACAAAAAAGTTCTCATATCTTTCAGAAACACAAATTAATAAAAATATCATCAAAGCAGGTATTATGAGTATGAGACAGGAGAAAGGGGAAATATTGTTGTAAGTATGATAAATAAGTCTCATCACAAAAGAGTATTGCAGTAAAAATTTAGAGGGAGTATAATATTTAAGTTTTTTTATTAATAAATTAATTAAGCTATTACGAAAGTGAAATCTGAGAGTGTCTTTTGTTGAGATTGAATCACTAGCATCTCATATAAAAAGGATCTGTTTGAGCTTGCAAATCTATGAATAAAGTGTTGTGAATATGAATAATGATACTACGAAAAAAAGTTAATTATTTGGGATGGGAAAATATATTTATGAATTACTATAGATGTAGTAAATGAGTTAATTAGTATCTTATTAATAAAAATTGAAAATTTCGTGTAGTTAGAAGCTTCAAACAACTCAACAGTTTACGGATGTGAGTATAGATGTGTCTCACAACTGTTCACACATTCACAAATAATGCAGCGGAATAAAATAATAACACAAGAGTTATATACGCTCACTGGTCTTGAAACCAGCAAACTAGGCTTACGCCCAAAAACTTTTCACTATTAAAAATTGTGTTGCCTACAAAAAACACGAATAAGTGAAAACTAAAAGACGAAAATACTAAATGAGTTCTAAGCACCTTCTACGACAAGAACAGTTTCCCTTTCCCAAGTAGATACTATTCTAGTCAGAAGTAAAACAAAGAACTCGATTAAAAACCTAGATGTGAGTTCAGATGTATGTCACAACCTTCACTCACAACCTAGAACAACAATATTGAAAACGTGAATGACAGAGTATTTTTCTCTCTTCAAACAGTGTCTTCTTGTGCTGATTCCTTGTATTTATAGGCACCTTAGAGAAGATCTTCACGAATCCAATACTTTCCTTATGTGAGTTTTCGAATTCCTACAAGAAAACATAAAGCACACTCACATGAAAAAAGATTGTTAGTAGGTTAGTCCTAATTTAACAACTATGTACATAAATAAAATATATTTACTATATTAACAAAGTCCTTATAAAGTAGGACACAATAATTCTTTCATGAAAATTCCAAAATCAACTTATCATATTTGATGTAATTTCGAAAATAAGGAAACAACTCATGTTTTAAAAAACTCACGCTTTCAAAAATAATTAATAAGGTTTATTTGAAGTTTACAATTTTAAAGAGTTGGTCTTATAAAAAACTAGTTTTTTCTTAAGATAAGAAAAAACGTGTTTTCAAAATAAACGGTGGCAATTTTGTAATTACTGGCAACCATGTTCAAAATAAACGGTGGCATTTTCGTAATTAATGATTCCCCCGTTTATGCCGGTGCTGTTTAACAAGCTGCCGGTGTGACAAAGTGTCGGTGCATATGTAACAAAGTGCCGGCAAAAAAGTGTCGTACCGGTTTAACAAAGTGCCGGTGTAACCGGTGCGGCACTTTGTTAAACCGAAACTGGCACTTTTTATACGGGCACTTTTATATACATGAGCGACACTCTTCACACGGCACTCTGTTACACTAACACTGGCACTTTGTTACACTAATATTTTCTTTGGCTCTCAAAAATACAAGCACGCATTCAAAAATACATGGGTGACATTTGAAAACACATTTACTAGCACTCAAAATGCATATGCTGGCACTCAAAAATACCGATAATTATTTTTGATATTCAAAAACATGAACTGGCATTCAAAAATACATGGATGGCATTCAAAATTACAAGAACTGGCATTCAAAAATACATTGACACTCGGTTACACACTTGCTGGCACTCTATTATACACTAACGGACACTCGATTATACACCAACGGACACTTGATTATACACTAACGGCACTTGATTATACACTAACGGGCACTCAATTATACACCAGCGGGCACTTGATTATACACTAACGGACACTCTATTATACACTAACGGGCACTTGATTAATCACCAACCGGCACTTGATTAATCGTTATAGAACAACAGTGCTTGATCATATCAAAATCCTCACCATTTTCCCCATTCGAAAATCCCCAATCAAACTTACGCAATAAATTCGCAAGCGCCGACCCTATCGTCACCGCAAACGCAATCCCAGGACACCCTCCGTCCCGATCCGAACGGTATCAATTCAAAATCAAATCCTTTATAATGGTAATGGAGTGTGTAAACGGAAGGTTTCTTTGATTACGGCTCTCAAATAGTTCATCTTCTCCAAGTCATCGTCGGTTATGTGTTGTCTGCTTCCGCCTAGGTTGGTTTCGGGATCGGAGAGGGAATTGGTGTTGCGGGAGAAGGAGAAGACGGTGAGGGCGATTGCAAATGGGGTTGCCTTGGGAGACGAAGAAGACGCGATCTTTCCCTTTTGCGTATAGAGAGAGAGAATATATATATATATATATATATATATATATATATATATATATATATATATATATATATATATATATATATATATATATATATATATATATATATATATTATAAATGGAACCCCCTTTTGAACAGTTCTATGAACAGTTTCAAGGGGGGAAATTCCCATTTTGCCCTCATACATTTGTTCCTTTCCCATTTTGCCCTTAAAAAAAAAAATTTTTAATTTAAAAAAAAACAAATTTAAAAAAAAAATTAAAAAAAAAAATTACGTGGCCTTGGACACGGGCATGTGCTAGTATATATATATATTATAAATGGGAACGAGGTGCTACAGTACAATGAACAGTTTCAAGTGTCGAATTTTTCATTTTGCCCTCACTAAGTTGTCTCTTTCCCATTTTGCCCTTTAAATTTTTTTTTTAAATTAAAAAAAATTGAACACGGACTTGCTCTAGTATATACACCCTCCGTTCACTTACTTACTTCACACTTTCTATTTTGGGCGTCCAAAGTACTTCACACTTTGTTTTTTTTTACCTAAAATGGAAAGTTTTTATTATTAAAATATTAACCCTACTCCACTCATTCTCTCTCCTACATTATTTTAATAATCACAACACCATTATAATTTACTATTCTCTCTACTCATTCTCTCTCCTATTTTATTTTTACACTCACAATATTTATATTATTATTTTTTTCCTTAAAGTCGAACATATTAATGCGGGTAGAAGTAGGAAGAGGAAGAAGAGTAATAAATACACCAAGACTCCCTCTCCCTCTTAGGTCCATTCCTTTTCGTAAAAGAACAAAAAATTCCTTCTCCTCCTCCTCCTCCGGCCATTCAATGCGCCAAATCTGAATCCGATCGAAAGCACTAACATCTCCCAAGATTTGATCTTATTGGTTCCCAACCGGAATATTCTCTGCCCCCGCGCCGGTATCTCTCCAAATTCTCTCTTCTTCATTCTCATAATAATTCCATTCCATATTTTTAATCTATTTATTTCTGATGCTGTCCTATTACTTGCTTCACTCTGATATTTACCATCCATTACAAATATTCCTCTTTTAGTTTTTATTCACGTCTTGTCCTGTTAAGGCTTCTTCAATTTTTTAGGCTTGTTTTTTCGGAATTTAATTTTAGTAATTTAGGAGTTTTTTTTTTTTTTTAAATAAAATTATTTCCAGCTGCTGTTCAACTATAATTACAACTGCCACTAATCACTCAGTTTCACTATACTGCCTAAATTTTGCAGAGTCTGCCTGATTTGGCAACAAAAAGACCAACTTTCGATTAAGGTGTTAGGGGGAATTAATCAAGCATATAGTCTTTGCAGTCTTCAAACTCCAATTTTGATTTGCCTGACAAGGAAGGTCAGGCCGGTGAACAATTCTTAATCAGAAATCATGTATAGGTTATTGTCTGAGGTTCTGATGGAACCCCAAGCTGGAGGAGAGTCAATTCTTGGTTCTATCAAGATTGCCGTTCTTCCGATCGCAAAAGTCTTTACCATGTGTTTCTTGGGATTTCTAATGGCTTCCAAGTATGTTAATATCTTGCCTGCAAGCGGAAGAAAGCTCTTAAATGGGGTAAGCAAAGCTAGTTTCTTTGTTTTTTAATCCTTGATTTTCTTTTCTAGTTAGTTACTCAGATAAGAACATATTATTTTGGTTAAGGCTGCAGTTTTACTTGGAAATTTTTTGGACTTAGTAGAAAATTCTTGTTTCCATGTTTACCTATATATCTTCTAGTCACCACGTGTTTTGAACTAATTTCGATGTTATACGTGATGCAGTTGGTGTTTTCACTTTTGCTACCCTGTCTGATATTCTCTCAACTTGGACAAGCCATCACTTGGGATAAAATGCTTCTGTGGTAAGATATGTCTGTTACTTGGTAGGGATCCCTTGTATAACATACCAACTTTTGACTTCCGATGTGGTGTTTGTCGAGCATGTGTTTGATTAGGCATCGCGGCACTTACTTTTGGAGCCATACACCAACCAATCACATGCTTCACAGAAGTCGGAGTTGGGTCATATTCGTCTGGATCCTGGGTGCTTTTTCATATGCTCCCACCGTCCAAAAAAATAGCCTTATGTGACAAGTCAAACTTTTTTTACATTCTGGAAATAGCACAACAATTACCATTTTTTTTTTCTTTCTAAAAATGAGAATAGT
Source organism: Adenophora triphylla var. japonica (assembly GCA_022495995.1). Lineage (NCBI taxonomy): Eukaryota > Viridiplantae > Streptophyta > Magnoliopsida > Asterales > Campanulaceae > Adenophora > Adenophora triphylla. Next base: position 128,110 of record JAFEMH010005402.1, read on the forward strand.
TTTTTGGGGACAAACCGAACAACAAATAAGGATTTTTTTTTTTTTTTGGGATGGAGGATATATTTGGTCTCATGAATGGAAGCAGATGTTAGATTGGGTGCTAATTGTGCTTTGTCATTGCAGGTGGTTCATACCTATGAATGTAGTTCTGGCTTCTATTTCAGGTTCTCTCATAGGTTTAATTGTTGCATATATAGTCCGGCCGCCGTACCCATTCTTCAAGTTCACTATCGTACAAATTGGGATTGGTAAGCTAGACCCCTATTTCGCATATAAATGTATATTCAGAAATAATTTTCTTCACGAATATTCACTTTTGCATTAGTGTTCCATCTGATGGAGCCAACGACTCACTATTTTTTGGCTTGGGAATATGATGGGATAAAGCAAAATGGTTTACTAAATTATCTGCGCTTCTTTGTTATGAAGCAACAGTCAGTCCATGCAATTTTTGACGCAATTTTCATCATATGTCATTCGATAACAGCCTCTCTGTCCTTTAATACAGGGCAAGGATGCGTACATCCGACCCCCTTACTCCATCGTAGGTGGGAGCCTTTGCAGTAATGGGTAATGTCGTTGTTGTTGTATACTCCCTCCGTCCCAGCTTAAGCTTCACCAATTACCCAAAAGGACGTCCCGTTACAAGCTTCACCTTTCCTAAAATGAAAAAAGTTTATTAATATTCTATTATACCCACTAACTTTTCTCTCTCACATATTTAAATTATGGGTCCCACTTGTCATATCCACTCACTTCTTCCCTCTCACAACCCTTCTCCCACTCCCATTATATTGCTTTCTTAATTTGCGTGCTTCACCAAAATGGTGAAGCTTAACCCGGGGGGCTGGGACGGAGAGAGTATTCACTTTTGCAGTAATAGACAACGTTTGCATTACTTCTTGGTCTACGTCTTGGTAACCATTCTAATGAGTAATGAAATGAGACATTTATATGGTGCATGCAAATCTGCTGCAACTAGCATAAATTTAACTGGATTGACGGTTTCCCGTTTTCAATATGCATCAAAACTGATCAATTTGTCTGGAAAGTTAAACAAGTACTCCTTCGGTGTCATGAAGGGAGTACCAACCATTCTATTATCTGCTAATGACAATTTTGTCAAACACCCCCCCCCCCATGCGCCCACTATTGTATTGATGAATGGTGGCATTAACCTCAAGCTAAGCCTATCGAAAGATTAGAACTGTAAGATGCCACGTGCTAAGGATTAAATCATATTGCTTGAAATTTGACCCACTTTCTGAACCATCGTGTTGACTCTGTGCCATTGTAAATATAACATTTCCTGCTGAAATGATCTATGTGACAATATTTTATGTGTCTATCACGAATCAGGAGATAAATAACAGAAATGCCAAACTCATGCTGAAATAACAGAGTCTTCCTTATTTGTTTCAGCTTCCTTCTTCAACCAAAACAACATATACCAAACAAAAATGTTCCCCGAAAACTGTTAAACATGTATTTGAACATTCAAGAGACAGATGAATACATGATATAACTTGGAAGCTAGAATATTTGAGTCATGGAACAAACTCTCTCAACTGTTCATTTTAGAAAAAACTTACCTACTCATGGACCGATCACTCTTTTCAAAGTGGATCTTTATGGAGTCATTATTATTAGGACTGCTGGTTCAGATTCCATTGTAAGAGTCATGGAATACTATTCCTTTAGATGTTCAAGTTTTACCTTTTCTGGTGGTAATCTTGACATGACGCATCACGTTCATTGTCTACAAATCAATGCTACCATCTCCTATCCATTCTATTTATGTATGACTATTTAAAAGCCAACAATCAAGATTGCCCTTTAATCAAGCAGAGACAGCCAGGAGGTTGTCATTTTAAACATTATACATCTGCCTAAAATGAAGAATGTCTGTGTGAGTTGCAACTGTAACAAGGAACACAACCTTACCCATCACTGATCTGCTTTCCGCTTAAATATCTGACTTTTGGAGTACTTGGTATGTATCTTTTACAGGAAATATCGGAAACGTGCCGCTTGTTTTGATTGCAGCTTTATGTCGAGATAAATCAAACCCTTTTGGTGACTCTAATAAGTGTGCTATAGATGGAAATGCATATATCTCCTTTGGCCAATGGGTACGTTGTTTACCAGTTCTAGACTTTGGATATGTTTGCCGGTTTGGACAAATAAAAATCTCTGATTTTCTGTTAGGTGGGTGCGATTATCCTCTATACATATGTATTTCAAATGCTTGCACCTCCCCCCGAAGGTACCTTCGACATTGAAGAAAAACGTCTCCCAATCAAGAGCTCTGTCAACAAAGATAGCCCCCCTGAGCAAGTTCCCTTGCTTACCGAGGAGGTTGTACAACCACCAGAGGATTCAAATGCTTCAAAGAGCGGAAAGGTGAGAGTAGTTATCTTCTGTTATTGCAAGGATCACATGCTTGTAGGGACTAGACTGAACTGGCAATTGATTATTTAACTGGTTTCTGTATCTAACTTCAAAGGTTGGTCCTAATAATTTTGGCATCCGTTTTTGCTTATAATTATTATTTTGTATGCAGATCAAAGATTTTCTTAAGCTTGTCTATGAGAAGCTTAAACTCAAGCAAATACTGCAGCCCCCTATTATTGCTTCCGTAAGTCCAGTAATGCAAAAATCTATAGTTGCTTGCTAATTGCAGACACGTTTTCTCCCACCTCATCACTGCTTATTTTGGTTAATATTGGTGCAGATTCTAGCCATGGTGATAGGAACTATACCGTTTTTGAAAAGTCTGATCTTCACTTCTGATGCTCCACTCTACTTCTTCACAGACAGCTGCTTGATTCTTGGGTACATGTGCTTGTATTTCTTATTTACTTCCATTGCCAAATATTTATGTATCATATTAAGGTGTTTTCTATCTTTTGAGCTGCATGAAGCAGCAATCATTTCTTCTTGGATGACTTGAGTGGGAACTCCAATATCATTCAAAAAATTATATGAAATGCATAACACATTGCATGTAGACTGGGCCAAGAAGACTATAGGAGTTTCCGTTAATTATTTGGAGGGTCACAGTCAGTAACTACTTATGAATCACTTGTTCCTTCCAATGTTTCTGCGTATCCTTTAGCTCTAAAACTTGCATATTAGAGTTGTTGATTACACGGTTATCAAACTCAGTTATTCACATTTATCTTTCTTTTCTATTCCACTGTCACTCTCTAGTAAGATTTTTACCTCACTTCCATGTGTTATGAATTAGAGATACCTTTTCGTGCCTGTCAATTTCCACTAATGTATGCTAGGTCTTGACAGCATTATTTATTTGTGCTATGTATTTCAGGGAAGCCATGATTCCTTGCATCTTGTTAGCATTAGGAGGAAATCTCGTAGAGGGTAAGTTGCTCCTCAAGGCTATATTCCCTTTAACATACTTTCTTTTGAATCTGGAAATTCCACCTTATGTTGTCTGATGAGCTTATTCACGGAGAATGCACTGCACATGCTTTTCATCTGTGTATGTATATATACACATGCAGGACCAGGAAGTTCAAAACTAGGCCTAAAGACAACAGCTGCCATCATTTTTGGGCGGTTAGTTTTGGTTCCCCCAACTGGACTGGGCATCGTCATGTTGGCTGATAAGCTTGGGTTCCTACCCCCAGGAGATAAGATGTTCAGATTTGTCCTCCTCCTCCAGCATACCATGCCCACATCGGTGCTTTCTGGTAATATAATAATTATAGCCATCTGAAAATATCAATCTTACATAAACAAGTACTCACTCAGCCCCTAAATGAGTGCCCATTTTTCAAAAAAGTTCTCTGAATAAGCTCTGTTTTCAAGCTTGTTACTAAAACCACCTTATAGATTGTTGCTCACTCAATTGCAAAAAGAGAGTCGTACTTGCCATTTCTGTGTGTTTAAAAAAAGGGACAAAAGAGTTGCTTTTAACAGAGGAAATAACAACTTGACTAACTTGCTATATATGTTTTGCTTATATAGGTGCTGTTGCCAGTTTAAGGGGTTGTGGGAGGGAAGCAGCTGCAGTTTTGTTTTGGGTTCATATATTCGCTGTCCTCTCTATGGCTGGATGGATCATTCTCTATCTCAATATTCTTTTTTAAGCATTACCCTGCCTGCCTGTCGGATTGGAACTTAGAAAGTAGCCTGCGGCTCTTTGTTGTGGCTCCGCGTGACTATATGGTCTCCCTTTCCAAGATCGTATCACGATGTTGCTCCCCGCAAATTTGTTCGCCTACTTTGTAATCTATATTCCTAAATATATTTTTTCATGTCAATAGTTTTAATAGGCACAGTGAAGCTATATTCCTACAGCGAGTATATCAACCTTTTATGAAGGTATTAGTAATACCTTCTTTTTCATAGTTCGAGACTTCCAATTAGCATATTGAACTTCTTTTTCATTAATAGTTGCTAGCTTTTATCACCTTGAATTGCATTATACTTGCTACTGCCTCTGTTCATTTATCCCTAAATGTCTAAATTTTCGAAATTTGTTCCAATGGGGAAATATATATGCCCATATTACTTAGGTTAAGGATGCAGATCTACCATTATTTAACCACCGTTAACTTTTTGTTCAAAAATTAACGAAAATACTGTCAAAGCAGTCTAGGTGGAATTTAGGAGTGATAATGGTGTTGGTGGAATGTGGCGGTGGTGATTGTGAAGTGGTTAAGAGAAAATATAGAATTATGCTCTGGTACTTAGGTTTAAGATACATATTTGTCATTGTACATGAAATTTATGCAAGGGATATGTTAGGATATCCACATTAGGATTACCTTAACAACTAACCCATTTTTGGGGCTAAAATGCCCCTTCATCTTGTACATGAACTAAAAATAAAGAAGTGGTATTTTAGGCAACAAAAAATGGGTTAGTTGTTAAGGTACTCCTACTGTGGATATCCTAAGTACCTTAACAACTAATCCATTTTTTGTTGACTAAAATGCCCCTTTATCTTGTACATTAACTAAAAATAAAGAAGGGGTAATTTAGGCAACAAAAAAAATGGGTTAGTTATTAAGGTACTCCTACTGTGGGTATCCTAACATATCCCTTTATGTAAATATGCCCTTGCAATCCGCATAAAAATTCCACATGCAATTTTTTCATCCTAAATTTCACCTAAGCTGATTAGTCAGCATTTTCGTTAACTTTTGGATGAAAAGTTAACGGTGATCAATATACTCGCATATTTCTAGAGTACATGGACAACTATGACAATTAACTTGTATAACAATAAATCTACATTCTTGACCGAAATAAAGGGGCATTCTATATTTTCCCAAAAAAATGACTGGCCAAATTTTTGGGAAGTTATTCATTTGTTAGTCATCATATAACAAGTTTTAATTTTTACATAGACTTGTGATACAATAAAGTGAGATCACTGAAAATTTTCATATAGTTATGTTACTAAAAATGCTCAAGTTGAACGAACATATTTGCAAATGTCCTAAAAAGTGAAATTTGTACATTTGGAGGGGAAGGGGGAGTATATTCTTAATGAGATAATCTTTTTAGAGCAAATTAAAGAAAATGGACCTGTAAGTGTGTCAAATATCGTTAGGATATAAATTTGCTAAAATGAAAATAGGTGGGAAATCAATTACAAAAACTATACAAGCAAGCACAAGAACAAGAACAAGAAGATTTCTACATTAGCCTCAAGCAATCACAGCCAAAAAGGCTAAAAGAATGGCCACCAACTCTTGCCCCTGTGATTCTCCCTCCTTTGATTAGGTGGCGATGGCTGTTGCCCTCCTCTTGTTTCTGTTGAAGGGTTGCCTAACCACAAGACAAGAGCAATACCCACAAGACTGACAATTGGGGCAGCAGCAACAAACAACCATCTTCCTCTTGCCCTCGTCTCCCCATCACTTGCAACTTCATCTGCTGCTTCTTCTTCTTCTTCATCATCATCAGAGGAAACATCCTCCTGCAGCTGCTGGACACCACTAGTGCTATGTTTCCACCTCTCGTATTCCTTGTCATCAGTAGGAAGCTCGTACCGGCAAAGTGGGCAAGAATTACGAGCACTCAACCAAGGCACAATGCACAAATGGTGATAGAGATGCAAACAAGGAAGCTGATTCACAACACTACCTACAGAAAAAGACTCTTTACAGATGGCACAACATCCCAAATCATCCTCCTGCTCCTCATTAATCACAACACGATCAAGATTCTTCACAAAAGACTCAGCAGCAGGAGGCCCTCCCCTTCTCGAGCTGTCCGTCTCAGCTAGCCGCTCAAGCAGTTCCTCAAACCCTCTACCATCAAGATAGTCCCCCGAATTTCCAACATAACGTGGTACATCCGATTCATCCAAGTTAGCAAATGTGTTGGTGAAGGGTGCTTCTGTCCTTTCCCCTATTCTCAATCGAATTGTACCCTCAAACTCAGAAGAACCAACACTTCTATGCCAACCTACAGGATTATTGTTTCTACTTGACCTGTGAGGATGGACAACTCCAGCTACCAAAGAGCTTGATGTGTTTTCCTCAGTATCAACTTCTTCCCATTCATCTTCTTCATCATCTGAGTTCCATTGGCTCAGACCAGCATGCATAGGATCAATATCAGTGTCACTGTCAATGTCAAGATCACTTCCGCCATCGGGGTGAATGAACATATCATTGTCAAGAAAAGTATTACCATCAACAGAAGCATCAGAATCTCCTCCATACGCACTAAATGACATGGCATCACTTTCACCATGGAAGTGCCTATATCTACCAAAACTGATGTTTGATTCGCTGTCACCATAAATAGAATCATAGCCTCCATCACTATCTGTGTCAGACAGTCCTCTTCTCCATCTTCTTGACCCGATAGAGGTAGTTCTGGAACTTGTGCGCTGGATGACTCTGGTGGCAGCGGCAGCATCACCGTTATCTAAAGATTGGTTCTCGTGCTCAAAAGCTGAGGGCTGGTTTTGCCTTGCCAAATTAATGATGTTTGCAAACTGTTGTGAGAATATATTCTCTACAGATTCTGAACTGTTGTATCGAGCTTGCCGAACTCTGGAAGTTCTCCCCCGCTGAGTATCTTGGGATTCATTTTCATTATCCTCAAGAAACAGAAATTTACAATCCCCACATATGCGTATGGATTCAAGATCGCCTGCCCCATTGTCAGATGAAAGGAATCTTTGGCACAACGCACATGCTGTTGGCAGGTCAGAATGGTCAACCAAGGACTGAGCAAAGGCCATTGTAACACTTTCCGCATCTGCATCCGCATCCATCTGGAATTACGAGAATTATAAGCACTTTATTCACTACAAACATCGTAGAAATGTAAAATAGCAAGGCATTTAACATGAATAGGTGCTATTCTAGTATGTACTTCCCCCCTATGTTTTTGGTAACCAATCGTTTTCCAAGCCTGCAATGGAAAAAATCACAAACCCACTGATACTTGTGAAGTTAATACTCCCTCCATCCTCAAATGATTCTCAACTTTTAAATTCTCAAGGAAATTAAGAAAGATGATTTTTAAGCAGCTTGGTAGCACATATACATAAATACCCTTTAATGATCATATAATGTTGTCACAAGAGCAACGGACATTATAGTTGACAAAGGTGAATTTTGTGATTTCACAAGAAAACGAACACTCATTTTGAGATGAAGGGAGTATTAGAGTAATTGTAACTGAACTGCAATAGTTCCCATTGTTTTTTAACTTTCACATTCAACTTAGCCTTCACCAGACTTAACTAGCTCGACGGATCATCATCGTTACCAAATCCAAAGATGTAAGCAAAATTTCTGCTGACAGCTAAATCCATATATATCTCTTGTTTTTCCATTGTTCCAGTAGAAATATAGCTGGCTGCTAATAGTAACACATGGTATTTTCTATAGTCTTGTTTCAATGATTATATAAGTACCCCAGAGCCCAAAGAGCTTCCGACCAGCTCATCATCCTCCTTTTGTTAGGAATTCACTCACAAGGAAAAAGAGTGTGACTCCTATAATTCTAAATTCGTAATCCCTCAGTCCCTGTATGAGTGACTATTTTTAGCTTTTAATAACACCTTTAAATTTCCGATATAACGCAATTCTATCTGTCTGTGCCTTAAAAATTAGTTTTTGCATGACAATGCAACTGCCAACCATTTGACAAACAACATAATCAGGAGAATTAACAATCAAATTAACTCAGGAAAATTTATATTATAGTCAACAATAGAGATCAACGCAATACAGGTTCAATTTGAGTACACACAAGTAAGAATGGATCTTGAATTTTGAAGCTAAGAAAAAAACAAATTAAAACGTAAGACGAAATTAATAAGATATGATTAAATAGCGAAAGGGTTAACACAAAACAAACAGCTTACCAAATGAGGATAAGCTTAGGAGTCAATGGGTACCACGATCTTGAATGGATCCCCAAATTAAAGGAAAATCCTGAAAAGAAACTAAAAGTTTCCACAACACATTAAGCCAAAAAGAGAAGAAAACAATTAAATTAGAACAATTGGAGGGTAGGAAAGAGTTGAAGATATGCACCCAGAACTAGGGTTCTTGACGCAGGAAAATCAATCGCCAATCCAAAAAATGAAAAATCTAAGGGAGTTTTTTTGGGTAAATAGTCCATTCGCTCATTTAGGCAGTTTGGCGTTTTTCTTTACTTCGTCCGACCCAGTCCCCACCACCACCACTACCACCCTTTTATCTCCTTTTTTTTTTGCTATTATTATATAGTTAAATGCTTAAAAGGTCCCACCTATTTTCATTTTTTTCTTATTCACCCCAATCATATTATTTTGTGTTTTTTTAAATATATTTTTTTATTAATGAATTACAACATTTCAAAGCGATAGAAATTGCATTGCAGGATTCTAACCCCATACTCAATTACTCATCATATTATATTAAAAGGGACATCAAAATCGTTTGAAGGAAATTGTATATTTTTCTTACATAAATCGTTTGTCGTTTGACAAAGATTATTGTGGGTTCATGTTCCACGTTGTGAGAACATGAAATGAAATATCTAGATGTCCAATTTGATATTGGATGAGAAAGATATGATAGCTCAAAGTAAGTGGGTTAAAGTGTAACTTTTAGAAGTTAACACCACTATTGATGTCCCATAATTCCTAGATTAATTGAGGGATTAATATGGATCATTACTTTGGAATTTGGGGTTAGTGGTATTAAACTTCTTGAATAGAAAGTAATGAGTCTCATATTAATACTAAGATTAATTGGGTATTCATGGGAGAGTTAGTGGAGCTATAAGTAGAGAGACTCATAATAATGAAAATTGATTTCTTTTTCCATCAATTCTCTACCTCCCTCTTGCAATTTGTTATCTTCTTCCTTTGGCCTCCTAGAGAAATATCCATGGTGATTTTGTCCAAGCATAGGGAAATTTGCCAGAAAACTTAAGTTCAAAGTTGTTCCGGTTCATCCGTTCTATCCTGGGAGACTAACGTCTATTGAAGACCTCGAGCACTCGTAGTGAGGGGGCGAATTAGTCTTAAAGAGAGTGTCTAACACGGCTCGGATTCAAGCAAATTCAAGACGACGACTTACGATTTTTTCTTTGATAATTTTTATGTTGTATATACCCCCTTTGGGGAATCGGGAAATTTTGTAAATGGTTATTTTCACCATGAAAACGACCTCTGTTTGAGCCAAATTTTTGATGGGCTGATCCTTTCAAAAGTTCTATTGGATTGGTTGAAAAAAGGAGGATATTTGGCAACAAGTGCCCGGGAGCCCAAAAATGCGTGTGCTACCCACTTTGGGGAATCGAGAAATTTCGTAAATGAAGCTTTTCACCATGAAAACGACCTCCGTTTGAGCCAAATTTTTGGTGGGAGGATCCTTTCAAATATTCTATAAGATTGGTTGAAAAAAAGAGGGTATTTGGCTACTAGTTCCCAGGAGCCCAAAAATGCGTGTACTACCCCCTTTGGGGAATCGGGAAATTTTATAAAAGGTGATTTTTATCATGAAAACGACCTCCGTTTGATCCAAATTTTTGATGGGCTGATCCTTTCAAAAGTTCTATTGGATTGGTTGAAAAAAGGAGGGTATTTGGCTACTAGTGCCCGAGAGCCCAAAAATGCGTGTGCTACCCCCTTTGGGGAATTGGAAAATTTCGTAAATGGTGATTTTCACCATGAAAACGACCTCCGTTTGAGCCAAATTTTTGGTGGTATGATCCTTTCAAATGTTCTATTGGATTGGTTGAAAATGGATTGTATTTGGCTACTAGTTTTCGTGAGCCCAAAAATGCGTGTACTACCCCTTTTGGGAATCGGGAAATTTCGTCAATGGTGATTTTCACCATGAAAACGACCTCCGTTTGAGCCAAATTTTTGGTGGGCTGATCCTTTCAAATGTTCTATTGGATTGGTTGAAAAAAGGAGGGTATTTGGCTACTAGTGCCCGAGAGCCCAAAAATGCGTGTACTACCCCCTTTGGGGAATCGGGAAATTTCGTAAATGGTGATTTTCACCATGAAAACGACCTCCGTTTGAGCCAAATTTTTGGTGGGATGATCCTTTCAAATGTTCTATTAGATTGGTTGAAAAATGGATGGTATTTGGCTACTAGTTCCCGGGAACCCAAAAATGCGTGTACACCCCCTTTGGGGAATCAGGAAATTTCGTAAATGGTGATTTTTACCATGAAAACGACTTCCGTTTGAGCCAATTTCGGTGGGCGGATCCTTTCAAATGTTCAATTGGATTGGTTGAAAAAAGGAGGGTATTTGGCTACTAGTGCCCGAGAGCCCAAAAATGCGTGTACTACCCCCCTTTGGGGAATCGGGAAATTTCGTAAATGGTGATTTTCACCATGAAAACGACCTCCATTTGAGCCAAATTTTTGGTGGTCGGATCCTTTCAAATGTTCTATTGGATTGGTTGAAAAAAGAAGGGTATTTGGCTACTAGTGCCCGGGAGCCCAAAATGCGTGTACTACCCTCTTTGGGGAATCGAAAAATTCCGTAAATGGTAATTTTCACCATGAAAAGGACCTTCGTTTGAGCCAAATTTTTGGTGGGCAGATACTTTCTAATGTTCTATTGGAATGGTTTAAAAAAGGAGGGTATTTGGCTACTAGTGCCCGGAAGCCCAAAAATACGTTTACTACCCCTTTTGGGAATCAGGAAATTTCGTCAATGGGGATTTTCACCATGAAAACGACATCCGTTTGAGCCAAACATTTGATGGGCTGATCCTTTCAAATGTTCTTTTGGATTGGTAGAAAGAAGGAGGGTATTTGGCTACTAGTTCCCTAAAGCCCAACAATGCGTGTACTATACTCCCTTTGGGGAATCAGGAAATTTCGTAAATGGTCATTTTAACCATGAAAACGACCTCCGTTTTAGCCAAATTTTTGGTGGGATTATCCTTTAAAATGTTCTATTGGATTGGTTGAAAAAAGGAGGGTATTTGGCTACTAGTGCCCGAGAGCCCAAAAATGGGTGTACTCCTTTGGGGAATCGGTAAATTTCGTAAATGGTGATTTTCACCATGAAAATGACCTCCGTTTGAGCCAAATTTTTGGTGGGATGATCCTTTCAAATGTTATATTGGATTGGCTGAAAAATGGATTGTATTTGGCTACTAGTGCTCGGGAGCCCAAAAATGCGTGTGCTACCCCCTTGGGAAATCGGGAAATTTCTTAAATGGTGATTTTCACCATGAAAACGACCTCCGTTTGAGCCAAATTTTTGGTGCGATGATCCTTTCAAATGTTATATTGGATTGGTTGAAAAAAAGGAGGGTATTTGGCTACTAGTTCCCGGGAGCCCAAAAATGCGTGTACTACCCCCGTTGGAGAATCGAGAAATTTTGTAAATGGTGATTTTCACCATAAAACGAGCTCCGTTTGAGCCAATTTTTTGGTGGGTTAATCATTTCAAATGTTCTATTGGATTGGTTGAAAAAATGAGGGTATTTTGCTACTAGTGCCCGAAAGCCCAAAAATGATGTACTACCTACCCCCTTTGGGGAATCGGGAAATTCCGTAAATGGTGATTTTCACCATGAAAAGTGTACTACCCCTTTTGGGGAATCGGGAAATTTCGTAAATGGTCATTTTCACCATGAAAACGAAATCCGTTTAAGCCAAATTTTTGATGGGCTGATCCTTTTAAATGTTCTATTGGATTGGTTAAAAAAGGAGGGTATTTGGCTAATAGTGCCTGAGAGCCCAAAGATGCGTGTACTATACTCCCTTTGGGGAATAGGGAAATTTCGTAAATGGTCATTTTCACCATGAAAATAACCTCCGTTTGAGCCAAATTTTTAGTGGGATGATCCTTTAAAATGTTTTACTGGATTGGTTGAAAAAAGGAGGGTATTTGGCTGCTAGTGCCCGAGAGCCCAAAAATGCGTGTACTCCCTTTGGGGAATCGAGAAATTTCGTAAATGGTGATTTTCACCATGAAAATGACCTCCGTTTGAGCCAAATTTTTGGTGGGATGATCCTTTCAAATGTTAAATTGGATTGGTTTAAAAATGGATTGTATTTGGCTACTAGTGCCCGGGAGCCCAAAAATGCGTGTGCTACCCCCTTTGGGGAATCGGGAAATTTCTTAAATGGTGATTTTCACCATTAAAACGACCTCCATTTGAGCCAAATTTTTGGTGCGAAGATCCTTTCAAATGTTCTATTGGATTGGTTGAAAAAATGAGGATATTTGGCTAATAGTTTCCGGGAACCCAAAAATGCGTGTACTACCCCCGTTGGGGAATCGAGAAATTTTGTAAATGGTGATTTTCACCATAAAACGACCTCCGTTTGAGCCAATTTTTTGGTGGGTTGATCCTTTCAAATGTTCTATTGGATTGGTTGAAAAAATGAGGATATTTGGCTACTAGTGCCCGAAAGCCCAACAATGCGTGTACTACCTACCCCCTTTGGGGAATCGGGAAATTCCGTAAATTGTGATTTTCACCATGAAAACAACCTCCGTTTGAGCCAAATTTTTGGCGGGCAGATCCTTTCAAATGTTCTATTGGATTGGTTGAAAAAATGAGGGTATTTGGCTACTAGTGCCCGAAAGTTCAAAAATGCGTGTACTACCCCTTTTGGGGAATCGAGAAATTTCGTCAATGGTGATTTTCACCATGAAAACGACCTCCGTTTGAGCCAAATTTTTGGTGGGCTGATCCTTTCAAATGTTCTATTGGATTGGATGAAAAAAGGATGGTATTTGGCTACTAGTGCCCGAGAGCCCAATCCAATAGAACATTTGAAAGGATCCGCCCATCAAAAATTTGGCTCAAACGGATGTCGTTTTCATGGTGAAAATCACCATTGACGAAATTTCCCGATTCCCCAAGAGGGGTAGTACACGCATTTTTCAACCAATTCAATAGAACATTTGAAAGGATCCGCCCACCAAAAATTTGGCTCAAACGGTGGTCGTTTTCATGGTGAAAATGACAATTTACGAAATTTCACGATTCCCCAAGGGGGGAGGGGGGTAGTACACGCATTTTTGGGCTCCCGGGCACTAGTAGCCATATACCCTCATTTTTTCAACCAATCCAACAAAACATTTGAAAGGATCCGTCCACCAAAAATTTGGCTTAAACGTAGGTCGTTTTCATGGTGAAAATCACCATTTACGAAATTTCCCGATTCCCCAAAGGGGGTAGCTCACACATTTTTGGGCTCCCGGGAACTACTAGTAGCCAAATACCCTCATTTTTTCAACCAATTCAATAAAACATTTGAAAGGATCCGCCGACCAAAAATTTGGCTCAAACGGAGGTCGTTTTCATGGTGAAAATGACCATTTACGAAATTTCCCGATTCCCCAAAGGGGGTATAGTACACGCATTTTTACGCTCCTGAGCACTAGTAGCCAAATACCCTCCTTTTTTCAACCAATCCAATAGAACAGTTGAAAAATGGATGGTATTTGGTTGCTAATTCCCGGGAGCCCAAAAATCCCCTTTGGGGAGTCGGGAAATTTCGTAAATGGTGCTTTTCACCATGAAAACGACCTCCGTTTGAGCCAAATTTTTGGTGGGCAGATCCTTTCAAATGTTCTATAAGATTGGTTGAAAAAAGGAAGGGTATTTGGCTACTAGTTCGAGGGAGCCCAAAAATGCGTGTGCTACCCCCTTTGGGGAATCGGGAAATTTCGTAAATGGTGATTTTTCACCATGAAAACGACCTCCGTTTGAGCCAAATTTTTGGTGGGATGATCCTTTAAAATGTTCTATTGGATTGGTTGAAAAATGGATGGTATTTGGCTACTAGCTCTCGGGAGCCCAAAAATGCGTGTACTACCCCCTTTGGGGAATCGAGAAATTTCGTAAATGGTGCTTTTCACCATGAAAATGACCTCCGTTTGAGCCAAATTTTTGGTGGGCGGATCCTTTCAAATGTTCTATAAGATTGGTTGAAAAAAGGAGGGTATTTGGCTACTAGTTCGAGGGAGCCCAAAAATGCGTGTGCTACCCCCTTTAGGGAATCGGGAAATTTCGTAAATGGTGATTTTCACCATGAAAATGACCTCCGTTTGAGCCAAATTTTTGGTGGGATGATCCTTTCAAATGTTCTATTGGATTGGTTGAAAAATGGATGGTATTTGGCTACTAGTTCCCGGGAGCCCAAAAATGCGTGTACTACCTCCGGGAAATTTCGTAAATGGTGCTTTTCACCATGAAAACGACCTCCGTTTGAGCCAAATTTTTGGTGGGCGGATCCTTTCAAATTTTCTATAAGATTGGTTGAAAAAAGTAGGGTATTTGTCTACTAGTTCGAGGGAGCCCAAAAATGTGTGTGGTACCCCCTTTGGGGTATAGAGAAATTTCGTAAATGGTGCTTTTCACCATGAAAACGACCTCCGTTTGATCCAAATTTTTGGTGGGCGGATCCTTTCAAATGTTCTATAAGGTTGGTTGAAAAAAGGAGGGTATTTGGCTACTAGTTCGAGGGAGCCCAAAAATGCGTGTGCTACCCCCTTTGGGGAATCGAGAAATTTCGTAAATGGTGATTTTCACCATGAAAACGACCTCCGTTTGAGCCAAATTTTTGGTGGGAGGATCCTTTAAAATGTTCTATAAGATTGGTTGAAAAAAGGAGGGTATTTGGCTACTAGTTCGAGAGAGCCCAAAAATGCGTGTGCTACCCCCTTTGGGGAATCGAGAAATTTCGTAAATGGTGATTTTCACCATGAAAATGACCTCTGTTTGAGCCAAATTTTTGGTGGGAAGATCATTTCAAATGTTCTATTGGATTGGTTGAAAAATGGATGATATTTGGCTACTAGTTCCCGGGAGCCCAAAAATGCGTGTGCTACCCCCTTTGAGGAATCGGCAAATTTCTTAAATGGTGATTTTCACCATGAAAACGACCTCCGTTTGAGCCAAATTTTTGGTAGGATGATCCTTTCAAATTTTGTATTGGATTGGTTGAAAAATGGATGGTATTTGGTTACTAGTTCCCGAGAGCCCAAAAATCCCCTTTGGGGAATAGGGAAATTTCGTAAATGGTGCTTTTCACAATGAAATCGACCTCCGTTTGAGCCAAATTTTTGTTGGGCGGATCCTTTTAAATGTTCTATAAGATTGGTTGAAAAAAGGAAGGGTCTTTGGCTACTAGTTCGAGGGAGCCCAAAAATGCGTGTGCTACCCCCTTTGGGGAATCGAGAAATTTCGTAATTGGTGATTTTTACCATGAAAACGACCTCCGTTTGAGCCAAATTTTTGGTGGGATGATCCTTTCAAATTTTCTAATGGTTTGGCTGAAAAATGGATGGTAGTTGGCTACTAGTTCATGGGAGCCCAAAAATGCATGTACTACCCCCCTTTGGGGAATTAGGAAATTTCGTAAATGGTGCTTTTCACCACGAAAACGATCTTGCTTGAGCCAAATTTTTGGTGGGCGGATCCTTTCAAATGTTCTATAAGATTGGTTGAAAAAAGGTGGGTATTTGGCTATAAGTTCGAGGGAGCCCAAAAATGCGTGTACTACCCCTTTGGGGATTCGAAAAATTTCGTAAATGGTGGTTTTCACCATGAAAATGACCTCTGTTTGAGCCAAATTTTTGGTGGGATGATCCTTTCAAATTTTCTCATGGATTGGTTGAAAAATGGATGGTATTTGGCTACTAGTTCCCGGGAGAACAAAAATCCCGTTTGGGGAATCGGGACCCGGGAGACCAAAAATCCCCTTTGGGGAATCGGGAAATTTCGTAAATGGTGCTTTTCACCATGAAAACGACCTCCGTTTGAGCCAAATTTTTGGTGGGCGGATCCTTTCAAATGTTCTACAAGATTGGTTGAAAAAAGGAAGGGTATTTAGCTACTAGTTCGAGGGAGCCAAAAAATGCGTGTGCTACCCCCTTTGGGGAATCAGGAAATTTCGTAAATGGTGATTTTTCACCATGAAAATGACCTCCGTTTGAGCCAAATTTTTGGTGGGATGATCCTTTCAAATGTTCTATTGGATTGGTTGAAAAATGGATGGTATTTGGCTACTAGTTCCCGGGAGCCCAAAAATGCGTGTACTAACCCCTTTGGGGAATCGGGAAATTTCGTAAATGGTGCTTTTCACCATGAAAACGACCTCCGTTTGAGCCAAATTTTTGGTGGGCGGATCCTTTCAAATGTTCTATAAGATTGGTTTAAAAAAGGAGGGTATTTGTGGCTATAAGTTCGAGGGAGCCCAAAAATGCGTGTACTATATATCCCCTTTGGGGAATCGGGAAATTTCGTAAATGGTGATTTTCACCATGAAAATGACCTCCGTTTGAGCCAAATTTTTGGTGGGATGATCCTTTCAAATTTTCTATTGGATTGGTTGAAAAATGGATGGTATTTGGCTACTAGTTCCCGGGAGCCCAAAAATGCGTGTACTACCCCTTTGGGGAATCGGGAAATTTCGTAAATGGTGCTTTTCACCATGAAAACGACCTCCGTTTGAGCCAAATTTTTGGTGGGCGGATCCTTTCAAATGTTCTATAAGATTGGTTGAAAAAGGAGGGTATTTGGCTACTAGTTCGAGGGAGCCCAAAAATGCGTGTGCTACCCCCTTTGGGGAATCGGGAAATTTCGTAAATGGTGATTTTCACCATGAAAACGACCTCCGTTTGAGCCAAATTTTTGGTGGGATGATCCTTTCAAATGTTCTATTGGATTGGTTGAAAA
The DNA here is from genome assembly GCA_022495995.1 of Adenophora triphylla var. japonica. Classification (NCBI taxonomy): domain Eukaryota; kingdom Viridiplantae; phylum Streptophyta; class Magnoliopsida; order Asterales; family Campanulaceae; genus Adenophora; species Adenophora triphylla. The sequence goes on from JAFEMH010005402.1 coordinate 145,274, forward strand.
ATGGATGGTATTTGGCTACTAGTTCCCGGGAGCCCAAAAATGCGTGTACTACCCCCTTTGGGGAATCGGAAAATTTCGTAAATGGTGCTTTTCACCATGAAAACGACCTCCGTTTGAGCCAAATTTTTGGTGGGCGGATCCTTTCAAATGTTCTATAAGATTGGTTGAAAAAAGGAGGGTATTTGGCTACTAGTTCGAGGGAGCCCAAAAATGCGTGTGCTACCCCCTTTGGGGAATCGAGAAATTTCGTAAATGGTGATTTTCACCATGAAAACGACCTCCGTTTGAGCCAAATTTTTGGTGGGATGATCCTTTCAAATGTTCTATTGGATTGGTTGAAAAATGGATGGTATTTGGCTACTAGTTCCCGGGAGCCCAAAAATGCGTGTACTAACCCCTTTGGGGAATCGGGAAATTTCGTAAATGGTGCTTTTCACCATGAAAACGACCTCCGTTTGAGCCAAATTTTTGGTGGGCGGATCCTTTCAAATGTTCTATAAGATTGGTTGAAAAAAGGAAGGGTATTTGGCTACTAGTTCGAGGGAGCCCAAAAATGCGTGTGCTACCCCCTTTGGGGAATCGGGAAATTTCGTAAATGGTGATTTTCACCATGAAAACGACCTCCGTTTGAGCCAAATTTTTGGTGGGATGATCCTTTCAAATGTTCTATTGGATTGGTTGAAAAATGGATGGTATTTGGCTACTAGTTCCCGGGAGCCCAAAAATGCGTGTACTACCCCATTTGGGGAATCGGGAAATTTCGTAAATGGTGCTTTTCACCATGAAAACGACCTCCGTTTGAGCCAAATTTTTGGTGGGCGGATCCTTTCAAATGTTCTATAAGATTGGTTGAAAAAAGGAGGGTATTTGGCTACTAGTTCGAGGGAGCCCAAAAATGCGTGTGCTATACCCCCTTTGGGGAATCGAGAAATTTCGTAAATGGTGATTTTCACCATGAAAACGACCTCCGTTTGAGCCAAATTTTTGGTGGGATGATCCTTTCAAATGTTCTATTGGATTGGTTGAAAAATGGATGGTATTTGGCTACTAGTTCCCGGGAGCCCAAAAATGCGTGTACTACCCCTTTGGGGAATCGAGAAATTTCGTAAATGGTGCTTTTCACCATGAAAACGACCTCCGTTTGAGCCAAATTTTTGGTGGGCGGATCCTTTCAAATGTTCTATAAGATTGGTTGAAAAAGGAGGGTATTTGGCTACTAGTTCGAGGGAGCCCAAAAATGCGTGTGCTACCCTTTGGGGAATCGGGAAATTTCGTAAATGGTGATTTTCACCATGAAAACGACCTCCGTTTGAGCCAAATTTTTGGTGGGATGATCCTTTCAAATGTTCTATTGGATTGGTTGAAAAATGGATGGTATTTGGCTACTAGTTCCCGGGAGCCCAAAAATGCGTGTACTACCCCCTTTGGGGAATCGAGAAATTTCGTAAATGGTGCTTTTCACCATGAAAACGACCTCCGTTTGAGCCAAATTTTTGGTGGGCGGATCCTTTCAAATGTTCTATAAGATTGGTTGAAAAAGGAGGGTATTTGGCTACTAGTTCGAGGGAGCCCAAAAATGCGTGTGCTACCCCCTTTGGGGAATCGGGAAATTTCGTAAATGGTGATTTTCACCATGAAAACGACCTCCGTTTGAGCCAAATTTTTGGTGGGATGATCCTTTCAAATGTTCTATTGGATTGGTTGAAAAATGGATGGTATTTGGCTACTAGTTCCCGGGAGCCCAAAAATGCGTGTACTACCCCCTTTGGGGAATCGGGAAATTTCGTAAATGGTGCTTTTCACCATGAAAACGACCTCCGTTTGAGCCAAATTTTTGGTGGGCGGATCCTTTCAAATGTTCTATAAGATTGGTTGAAAAAAGGAGGGTATTTGGCTACTAGTTCGAGGGAGCCCAAAAATGCGTGTGCTACCCCCTTTGGGAATCGGGAAATTTCGTAAATGGTGATTTTCACCATGAAAACGACCTCCGTTTGAGCCAAATTTTTGGTGGGATGATCCTTTCAAATGTTCTATAATATTGGTTGAAAAAGGAAGGTATTTGGCTACTAGTTCGAGAGAGCCCAAAAATGCGTGTGCTACCCCCTTTGGGGAATCGGGAAATTTCGTAAATGGTGATTTTCACCATGAAAATGACCTCCGTTTGAGCCAAATTTTTGGTGGGATGATCCTTTCAAATGTTCTATTGGATTGGTTGAAAAATGGATGGTATTTGGCTACTAGTTCTCGGGAGCCCAAAAATGCGTGTACTACCCCCTTTGGGGAATCGGAAAATTTCGTAAATGGTGCTTTTCACCATGAAAACGACCTCCGTTTGAGCCAAATTTTTGGTGGGATGATCCTTTCAAATTTTCTATTGGATTGGTTGAAAAATGGATGGTATTTGGCTACTAGTTCCCGGGAGCCCAAAAATGCGTGTGCTATATACCCCCTTTAAGGAATCGGGAAATTTCGTAAATGGTGCTTTTCACCACGAAAACGACCTCCGTTTGAGCCAAATTTTTGATGGGCCGATCCTTTCAAATGTTCGATAAGATTGGTTGAAAAAATGAGGGTATTTGGGTACTTGTTCGAGGGAGCCCAAAAATGCGTGTGCTACCCCCTTTAGGGAATCGGGAAATTTCGTAAATGGTGATTTTCAGCATGAAAACAACCTCCGTCCCTTTGGGGAATCGAGAAATTTAGTAAATGGTGCTTTTCACCATGAAAACGACCTCCGTTTGAGCCAAATTTTTGGTGGGCGGATCCTTTCAAATGTTCTATAATATTGGTTGAAAAAGGAGGGTATTTGGCTACTAGTTCGAGGGAGCCCAAAAATGCGTGTGCTACCCCCTTTGGGGAATCGGGAAATTTCGTAAATGGTGATTTTCACCATGAAAACGACCTCCGTTTGAGCCAAATTTTTGGTGGGATGATCCTTTCAAATGTTCTATTGGATTGGTTGAAAAATGGATGGTATTTGGCTACTAGTTCCCGGGAGCCCAAAAATGCGTGTACTACCCCCTTTGGGGAATCGGGAAATTTCGTAAATGGTGCTTTTCACCATGAAAACGACCTCCGTTTGAGCCAAATTTTTGGTGGGCGGATCCTTTCAAATGTTCTATAAGATTGGTTGAAAAAGGAGGGTATTTGGCTACTAGTTCGAGGGAGCCCAAAAATGCGTGTGCTACCCCCTTTGGGGAATCGGGAAATTTCGTAAATGGTGATTTTCACCATGAAAACGACCTCCGTTTGAGCCAAATTTTTGGTGGGATGATCCTTTCAAATGTTCTATTGGATTGGTTGAAAAATGGATGGTATTTGGCTACTAGTTCGAGGGAGCCCAAAAATGCGTGTGCTACCCCCTTTGGGGAATCGAGAAATTTCGTAAATGGTGATTTTCACCATGAAAATGACCTCCGTTTGAGCCAAATTTTTGGTGGGATGATCCTTTCAAATGTTCTATTGGATTGGTTGAAAAAAGGAGGGTATTTGGCTACTAGTTCGAGGGAGCCCAAAAATGCGTGTGCTACCCCCTTTGGGGAATCGGGAAATTTCGTAAATGGTGATTTTCACCATGAAAACGACCTCCGTTTGAGCCAAATTTTTGGTGGGATGATCCTTTCAAATGTTCTATTGGATTGGTTGAAAAATGGATGGTATTTGGCTACTAGTTCCCGGGAGCCCAAAAATGCGTGTACTACCCCCTTTGGGGAATCGGGAAATTTCGTAAATGGTGCTTTTCACCATGAAAACGACCTCCGTTTGAGCCAAATTTTTGGTGGGCGGATCCTTTCAAATGTTCTATAAGATTGGTTGAAAAAGGAGGATATTTGTCTAATAGTTCGAAGGAGCCCAAAAATGCGTGTGCTACCCCCTTTGGGGAATTTCGTAAATGGTGATTTTCACCATGAAAACGACCTCCGTTTGAGCCAAATTTTTGGTGGGATGATCCTTTAAAATTTTCTATTGGATTGGTTGAAAAATGGATGATATTTGGCTACTAGTTCGAGAGAGCCCAAAAATGCGTGTACTACCCCCTTTAGGGAATCGGGAAATTTCGTAAATGGTGCTTTTCACCATGAAAACGACCTCCGTTTGAGCCAAATTTTTGGTGGGCGGATCCTTTTAAATGTTCTATAAGATTGATTAAAAAAAGGAGGGTATTTGGCTACTAGTTCCCGGGAGCCCAAAAATGCGTGTACTACCCCCTTTAGGGAATCGGGAAATTTCGTAAATGGTGCTTTTCACCATGAAAACGACCTCCGTTTGAGCCAAATTTTTGGTGGGCGGATCCTTTCAAATGTTCTATAAGGTTGGCTGAAAAAAGGAGGGTATTTGGCTAATAGTTCGAAGGAGCCAAAAAATGCGTGTGCTACCCCCTTTGGGGAATCGGGAAATTTCGTAAATGGCGATTTTCACCATGAAAACGACCTCCGTTTGAGCCAAATTTTTGGTGGGATGATCCTTTCAAATTTTCTATTGGATTGGTTGAAAAATGGATGATATTTGGTTACTAGTTCCCGGGAGCCCAAAAATCCCCTTTGGGGAATCGGGAAATTTTGTAAATTGTGCTTTCCACCATGAAAACGACCTCCGTTTGAGCCAAATTTTTGGTGGGCGGATCCTTTCAAATGTTCTATAATATTGGTTGAATAAAGGAAGGGTATTTGGCTACTAGTTCTAGTGAGCCCAAAAATACGTGTGCTACCTCCTTTGGGGAATCGGGAAATTTCGTAAATGGTGTTTTTTCACCATGAAAACAACCTCTGTTTGAGCCAAATTTTTGGTGGGATGATCCTTTCAAATGTTCTATTGGATTGGTTGAAAAATGGATGGTATTTGGCTACTAGCTCCCGGGAGCCCAAAAATGCGTGTACTACCCCCTTTGGGGAATCGAGAAATTTCGTAAATGGTACTTTTCACCATAAAAATGACCTCCGTTTGAGCCAAATTTTTGGTGGGCGGATCCTTTCAAATGTTCTATAAGATTGGTTGAATAAAGGAGAGTATTTGGCTATTAGTTCGAGGGAGCCCAAAAATGCGTGTGCTACCCCCTTTGGGGAATCGGGAAATTTCGTAAATGGTGATTTCACCATGAAAATGACCTCCGTTTGAGCCAAATTTTTGGTGGGATGATCCTTTCAAATGTTCTATTGGATTGGTTGAAAAATGGATGGTATTTGGCTACTAGTTCCCGGGAGCCCAAAAATGCGTGTACTACCTCCGGGAAATTTCGTAAATGGTGCTTTTGACCATGAAAACGACCTCCGTTTGAGCCAAATTTTTGGTGGGCGGATCATTTTAAATGTTCTATAAGTTTGGTTGAAAAAAGGAGGATATTTGGCTACTAGTTCGAGGGAGCCCAAAAATGCGTGTGCAACCCTCTTTGGGGAATCATGAAATTTCGTAAATGGTGCTTTTCACCATGAAAACGACCTCCGTTTGATCCAAATTTTTGGTGGGCGGATCCTTTCAAATGTTCCATAAGGTTGGTTGAAAAAAGGATGGTATTTGGCTACTAGTTCGAGGGAGCCCAAAAAATGCGTGTGCTACCCCCCTTTGAGGAATCGGGAAATTTCGTAAATGGTGATTTTCACCATGAAAACGACCTCCGTTTGAGCCAAATTTTTTGTGGGAGGATCCTTTCGAATTTTGTATTGGATTGGTTGAAAAATGGTTGGTATTTGGGTACTAGTTCCCGGGAGCCCAAAAATCCCCTTTGGGGAATCGAGAAATTTCGTAAATGGTGCTTTTCACCATGAAAACGACCTCCGTTTGAGCCAAATTTTTGGTGGGCGGATCCTTTTAAATGTTTTATAAGATTGATTGAAAAAAGGAAGGGTATTTGGCTGCTAGTTCGAGGGAGCCCAAAAATGCATGTGCTACCCCCTTTGGGGAATCGGGAAATTTCGTAAATGGTGATTTTAACCATGAAAACGACCTCCGTTTGAGCCAAATTTTTGGTGGGATGATCCTTTCAAATTTTCTATTGGTTTGGCTGAAAAATGGATGGTATTTGGTTAATTGTTCCTGGGAGCCCAAAAATGCGTGTACTACCCCCTTTGGGGAATCGGGAAATTTCGTAAATGGTGCTTTTCACCATGAAAATGACCTCCGTTTGAGCCAAATTTTTGGTGGGATGATCCTTTCAAATTTTCTATTGGATTGGTTGAAAAATGGATGGTATTTGGTTACTAGTTCCCGGGAGCCCAAAAATCCCCTTTGGGGAATCGGAAAATTTCGTAAATGGTGCTTTTCACCATGAAAACGATCTCCATTTGAGCCAAAATTTTGGTGGGCGAATCCTTTCAAATGTTCTATAATATCGGTTGAAAAAAGGAAGGGTATTTGGCTACTAGTTCGAGGGAGCCCAAAAATGCGTGTGCTACCCCCTTTGGGGAATCGAGAAATTTCGTAAATGGTGATTTTTCACCATGAAAACGACCTCCGTTTGAGCCAAATTTTTGGTGGGATGATCCTTTCAAATGTTCTATTGGATTGGTTGAAAAATGGATGGTATTTGGCTACTAGTTCCCGGGAGCCCAAAAATGCGTGTACTACCCCTATGGGGAATCGGGAAATTTCGTAAATGGTGATTTTAACCATGAAAACGACCTCCGTTTGAGCCAAATTTTTTGGGGGGATGATCCTTTCAAATTTTCTATTGGATTGGTTGAAAACCGACGGTATTTGGCTACTAGTTCCCGGGGGCCCAAAAATGCGTGTACTATACCCCCTTTAAGGAATCGGGAAATTTCGTAAATGGTGCTTTTCACCATGAAAACGACCTCCGTTTGAGCCAAATTTTTGGTGGGCGGATCCTTTCAAATGTTCGATAAGATTGGTTGAAAAAATGAGGGTATTTGGCTACTTGTTCGAGGGAGCCCAAAAATGCGTGTGCTACCCCCTTTAGGGAATCGGGAAATTTCGTAAATGGTGATTTTCAGCATGAAAACAACCTCCGTTTGAGCCATATTTTTGGTGGGATGATCCTTTCAAATGTTCTATTGGATTGGTTGAAAAATGGATGGTATTTGGCTACTAGCTCCCGGGAGCCCAAAAATGCGTGTACTACCCCCTTTGGGAAATCGAAAAATTTCGTAAATGGTGCTTTTCACCATGAAAATGACCTCCGTTTGAGCCAAATTTTTGGTGGGAGGATCATTTCAAATGTTCTATAAGATTGGTTGAAAAAGGAGGGTATTTGGCTACTAGTTCGAGGGAGCCCAAAAATGCGTGTGCTACCCCCCTTTGGGGAATCGGGAAATTTCGTAAATGGTGATTTTCACCATGAAAACGACCTCCGTTTGAGCCAAATTTTTGGTGGGATGATCCTTTCAAATTTTCTATTGGATTGGTTGAAAAATGAATGGTATTTGGCTACTAGTTTCCGGGAGCCCAAAAATCCCCTTTGGGGAATCGAGAAATTTCGTAAATGGTGCTTTTCTCCAAGAAAACGACCTCCGTTTGAGCCAAATTTTTGGTGGGCGGATCCTTTCAAATGTTCTACAAGATTGGTTGAAAAAAGGAAGGGTATTTGGCTACTAGTTCGAGGGAGCCCAAAAATGCGTGTTCTACCCCCTTTGGGGAATCGGGAAATTTCGTAAATGGTGATTTTTCACCATGAAAACGACCTCCGTTTGAGCCAAATTTTTGGTGGGATGATCCTTTCAAATGTTCTATTGGATAGGTTGAAAAATGGATGGTATTTGGCTACTAGTTCTCGGGAGCCCAAAACTGCGTGTACTAACCCCTTTGGGGAATCAGAAAATTTCGTAAATGGAGCTTTTCACCATGAAAACGACCTCCGTTTGAGCCAAATTTTTGGTGGGCAGATCCTTTCAAATGTTCTATAAGATTGGTTGAAAAAAGGAAGGGTATTTGGCTACTAGTTCGAGGGAGCCCAAAAATGCGTGTGCTACCCCCTTTGGGGAATCGTGAAATTTCGTAAATGGTGATTTTAACCATGAAAACCACCTCCGTTTGAGCCAAATTTTTGTTGGGATGATCCTTTCAAATTTTCTATTGGATTGTTTGTAAAATGGATGGTATTTGGCTACTAATTCCCGGGAGCCCAAAAATGCGTGTACTATATACCCCCTTTAAGGAATCGGGAAATTTCGCAAATGGTGCTTTTCACCATGAAAACGACCTCCGTTTGAGCCAAATTTTTGGTGGGAGGATCCTTTCAAATTTTAGATAAGATTGGTTGAAAAAATGAAGGTATTTGGCTACTTGTTCGAGGGAGCCCAAAATGCGTGTGCTACGCCCTTTATGGAATCGGGAAATTTCGTAAATGGTGATTTTTCACCATGAAAATGACCTCCGTTTGAGCCAAATTTTTGGTGGGATGATCCTTTCAAATGTTCTATTGGATTGGTTGAAAAATGGATGGTATTTGGCTACTAGTTCCCGTGAGCCCAAAAATGCGTGTACTACCCCTTTGGGGAATCGGGAAATTTCGTAAATGGTGCTTTTCAACATGAAAACGACCTCCTTTTGAGCTAACGTTTTGGTGGGCTGATCCTTTCAAATGCTCTATAAGATTGGTTGAAAAAAGGAGGGCATTTGGCTTCTAGTTCGAGGGAGCCCAAAAATGCGTGTGCTACCCCCTTTGGGGAATCGGGAAATTTCATAAATGGTGATTTTAACCATGAAAACGACCTCCGTTTGAGCCAAATTTTTGGTGGGATGATCCTTTCAAATTTTCTATTGGATTGGTTGAAAAATGGATGGTATTTGGCTACTAGTTCCCGGGAGCCCAAAATTGCGTGTACTATATATACCCCCTTCTAGGAATCGGAAAATTTCGTAAATGGTGCTTTTCACCAAGAAAACGACCTCCGTTTGAGCCAAATTTTTGGTGGGCGGATCCTTTCAAATGTTCGATAAGATTGGTTGAAAAAATGAGGGTATTTGGCCCCCTTTGAGGAATCGGGAAATTTCGTAAATGGTGCTTTTCACCATGAAAACGACCTCCGTTTGAGCCAAATTTTTGGTGGCGGATCCTTTCAAATGTTCTACAAGATTGGTTGAAAAAAGGAAGGGTATTTGGTGTTAATGTTAGATCATGTGTTGTCATGAATGTCATCCCAAGTGTTGCAAACCAGTGTTGCCACTGGTGTTGCCAAAAGTGTTGCCATTTGGAATTGGCGACACTGAGTTAGTTACTGTATTTTTCACAAATATTAATGGGTAAATTAATGTTTATATAACAGTAGTTAGTCACCTTAAAATGAGCTTGAAATCAGCAACAGAAACAGCCCAGGCGTTAATCACGAAGAGGAGAAGAAATTAACAAATAAACATGTGTTTATTCGTTTAATTGATGACCAAGCCAGGAGATATTTTATTCAGCTATTACGGGGAGAACAAGTCGAGTACAAGGCAACCAAAGCTAAGAGGTACAAGCAAGAGAAGCAAGAGAAGACTAGGTCTCCTACAAAAGAGGCGAGTGGCATAAATGGAGGAAACAAACTCCAAAGCTGTTAGGCGATCATTTGAGTAGGCTCCAAGACTTTGTGGCCTATAAATAGTGCGGTGGATCTTCATTGAAGATCATCCAATTCGTAAAACGCAAATCCGCACAAGAAAAGTAGAATCGCTCTCAAGTGTTGCCATTCGGTGTCGGCAACACTTTGTCCAACACTCGAATATTTCATATAGATTTTTATATTTTTGTGAGGTTTTTGAGTGTTTATTTCTTGAGAGAATTCGTGTATGTTGTTCCTTATATCGGGGTTCGTTTATCATTAAGGAACAACCTCGACCTTGTATTGAATTCATATTATTAATAGAAAGGTCTTGCCTTTTAGGCACCCATCAAGTTATATATTTATATAACTTGATAAAAATTATATTCTTGTGTATTGCTTTAATATTTCCGCTGCAAATTATATTTATTTCTATTGATTTGTGCTTTTCTAGAATTGGTGAAAGTGTCGTCGTTAGTGTCATTAACACTAAGGACAACACCGTGAGTTTCATCTCACCTTGTGAGTTTCGTCTCATAAGTTCTTAGCCATAGACAATTTCAATTGGTATCGAGCCTAGCACTTGATATACTAAGTGTTTAGATCCTTTTGTCATGGCTTATGATCCTGCAAACCCTAATCAAAAGAGATTACCGGTTTTAGACGGATCTAATTATGCTTATTGGAAGATTCGCCTACGCTCGCATATCAAATCAATTGATCTTCGGGCTTGGCGATCTATTTTAAATGGTTATTCTGTTCCAATGCTTCCTCCGGATGACGATGGTGACGTTGAGTCAAACCTGAATTCGAGTGGACAATTGAAGAGAATAATCTTGCTAGTTTCAATGAAAAGGCACTGAATGCCATCTATGAATGGGTTGACATGCATATGTTCAAACTCATTCAAAATAGTCCCTCTGCAAAGATGCTTGGGATACTTTACAAAGATTTTGTGAAGGAGATGGCGAGTGTCAGAAACAAAGCTTAGAGGTCTCACTAGTAGATTTGAAAGATTAAGAATGGGTGAAAACGAAGACATCTCGTCTTATTTTGAAAAGTTGATTGATATTTCAAATGCTTGTCAAGTATTAGGGAGCCTTTTACAAATAAACAACTTGTTTCAAAAGCTATTCGTACTCTTCCCGAACGTTTTAATATTAAAGTTTCAGCTATTGAAGAGGCCCATAATCTTTCAACAATGGACATCAACTCCTTAATGAGTATTTTGAAAAACTTTGAGTTGAATCTCAATGAACAAACGGAGGCTTCTAAAGGCAAGAATATTGCCTTAAAAGTCGAATCTTCGGACACATGTGTGGACGATGAAGATGAAGTCTTCGAGGAGTTAGATGAAAATACTAGTGTAGCTTTACTTGCAAAGAGATATAATTCTATGGTTAGAAAATTTAACAAAGTGCGAGGTAAAGGCTAAGGACCAAACGGCCAAAACCTTTAGTTTTGTGCCAAGGAGAAGTCCTCCTCCAAATCAAAAGGATATCCCACCAAGGCGTGCATCCTCGGAAAAGATCCGGTCCGATCCTAAGTACATTGAATCTATTCAATGTCATGCTTGTTCCGGTTGGGGTCACTATGCCAATGAATGTGCTAACACCTTGAGAAAGGCGGGCAAAAACTTGTGGGTATCTCTTAGTGATGGAGAGGAGGAAGGAACGGAGAAAGAAGAACAGACGGAGCAAGTAGTCATGATGGCCACGGTAGAGGAGCTACCTTCGGCGAGAGTGTTACTTCAAGTGTCGTTACAGATTTGACAACACTTGACACAACATTGGTGACTTCTTCGGAAAGTGTTGCCCCAAGTGTCGTCCGAGGAATTGGCAACACTTGGCACAACACTCAGCGGGTATGATTCTTTAAATGATCTTAATTTGCATGGTTCAACTGATTTAAATTCGGAAGAGATTATAGAGGATGATCTTGATAAAGATGAACTTATTTGTGAATTAAAAAACCTCTATAAATCTCTCCTCGTGGAATGGAAAAAGGAGAATAAGATGGTGGTTTTCTTGAAAAAGGAAAATCGGGATCTTAAGAACTCCTTGACTCGGCTAGAAGCTCAACTCGGTAGGAGAGACTTGGATCTTGATAAAATCAAGGCCAAACTCAACCTAGCCGAATCCACCTTCAAAAAACTCAACACGAGTTCATCCAAATTGGATGAAATACTCAAATTGAGTAAGCCTCTAAAGGCTGGTCTTGGGTTCCAAGAATCACTTGAAAGTATTACCTCTTCCTTGTTTGATGTTGAAACTAAAAATTGTTTTGTAAAAGAGCGTGTCAAGGAAAAGGGTAGCACTCCTAGTGATTCCTCGATCAATCCAATGAGTGTGAATCTGTCACAAAGCTGGACATTTAAAACCGGATTGCATTTTCCTACAAAAGAAAATGTCCGGTCTTCAAGTGTCGCCTCAAGTGTCGCCGGTTTCTCGGGGCAACACTTATGGCAACGGTGAACGAGAAATCCAGATTTTCAAAAAAGGGTTGGTTACCCAAGGAAAAGCGAAATGCTATGTTGTTTATACGGCCTTAAGGACTAACATTGCGGGAACTTGGTACTTTGATAGTGGTTGTTCACGTCATATAGTGGTACAAAATCATTCCTAGCAGTACCAACCTATTCAAGGAGGCTCGGTGACTTATGGTGGTGGAGGCAAGAGTGAAATAGTTGGTAAAGGAACCTTTGGATATTGTTGGTTTTCCTCCTTTGAAAAATGTCTTGCACGTAGATGGTTTACTTGCTAATTTAATTAGCATTAGCCAACTATGTGATGACAATTTGGAGGTAAAATTCAATAAAAATACACGTGAAGTGTTTGATAACACTAACTTTTGTGTCATATTGGAATAAGATCAAGTGATAATTGCTATACGGTTGGTAATAAATCGGTGTGCAATTTGACAAAACTTGATGATATTAGGTTATGGCATCAAAAGTTAGGTCATTCTCATTATAGGAATCTTGAGAAGATTATCAAACATAATGCCGTCAAAGGTGTTCCTAAACTAGACCTCAAAAACACCGTGATGTGTGGTGGCTGTCAAAAGGGTAAGCAAACTCGTGTTGCTCACGGTGTTGAACAACACAATGAGCAACACTCGGGAACAACACATTGTTTTCGGCTTCTACATATGGACTTGATGGGTCCTATTGAGGTAGAAAGCTTGGGAGGTAAGAAGTATGTTTATGTGATAGTTGATGATTTTTCTAGGTTTACGTGGGTGTATTTCTTAAGAGAAAAATGCTGAAACTTTTGATAAATTTACTCACTTAGTCTCTAAAATCAAAAACATGTTTTGTTCTCCTATTTTTCGAATAAGATCGGATCATGGTAGAGAATTTGAAAACATCTCCTTTTCTACTTTTTGTAGTAAAAGGGGATACACCATGAGTTTTCGGCACCCAAAACACCACAACAAAATGGTGTTCTTTGAAAGGAAAAATAGGACTTTAATGGAAATGGCTCGTGTTATGCTAATTGCTAGAAATATTTCTAAAGGTTTTTGGGCCGAAGCATTAAACACGGCTTGTCACACTACAAATAGAGTTTTCTTAAGACCGGTACAACTATGACACCCTATGAGATTTTAAATGGAAAGAAACCTACGGTTCACTATTTTCATGTGTTTGGGTGTTTGTGCTACATTTTAAATGGCCAAGGGAATACTTAGGAAAACTTGATTCTAAGAGTGACAAAGCCATCTTTCTTGGCTACTCTCAAAACAGTCATGCTTATCGTGTCTATAATTTGAGGTTAAAAGTGATTCAAGAATCGGTAAATATTGAATTTAACGATTACTTGAGTGCCACGAGAGAACCGGTGATGATATACCTCGGACTCTACTAGAAGAAGTCGAACAAAGGGCTGGAACAGAATGCGATTCAGCCATTGCGGCCACGAGATTCAAGTGTTGCTCCAAGTGTCGCCCCTGAAATGGCAACACGAGGCAACACGGGAGAACAGAACAGTGGCTGGAAATTAGAGCGGTGACTCGAGAAGGAGAAGATGGATTGGTGTACCATCAAGGCGGGAGAGATCCCCGGCTCGAATTAGAAATTATCATCCCATTACTCAAGTAATTGGTGATGTTAATGAAGGGGTTAGAACAAGGAACAAGGAGCCGGTTGATTACGGAGATATGGTTAGGTATGTGTGTATGTCCTCCACATACTCTCGGGTAAAACACTCTGTTTCGTTTCCTCTGTTGAACCAAAAAATGTGATTGAGGCCTTAAATGATAAATTACGGATTCAAGCTATGCAAGAAGAGCTTGAACAATTTACCCGTAACGAGGTTTGGTGTTTAGTTCCACGTCCTTTAAATACTAACATTATTGGAACTAAATGGATTTACAAAAACAAATCGATGAATTGGGTAATATTGTTCGTAATAAAGCTCGTCTTGTGGCTCAGGCTATACACAAGTGGAAGGAATCGACTTTGACGAGACCTTTGCACTGTGGCTAGAATTGAGTCAATAAGACTTCTTCTTGCTATAGCTTGTTATCTCAAAATCACATTGCACCAAATGGATGTCAAAGCGGCTTTCTTGAATGGGTACTTAGATAAAGAGATCTATGTTGAGCAACCCAAAGGGTTTGAAGACCCATTCCACCCGGACCATGTATACGAGACTTGATAAGGCCTTATATGGCTTAAAACAAGCTCCTCGTGCATGGTATGGGCGTCTAACAAGCTTCCTTCTTGAATATGGATTTGTTAGAGGAGAAGCCGATAGGACATTATTTATTCTTAGGGAAAATAAAGAGCTTGTGATTGCTCAAATCTATGTTGATGACATAGTTTATGGTTCCACATCTAAAACATGTTTACAAAATTTTGTGGAAGCTATGACATCTACATTTGAGATGAGCATGATAGGAGAACTTAATTATTTCCTAGGATTGCGGGTGAAACAATCGAATGATGGAATCTTCATCACTCGAGCAAGTATGCTAAGAGTCTGGTGAAAAGATTTGGATTGGAGAGTGCCAAGAGCTCTAAAATACCTATGGGATCATCTCTTAAGGTAACCAAAGATCGGGCGGGGAGGATGTTGACCCAACTCTGTATAGATCCATGATAGGTAGTCTTCTTTATCTTACTGCCAGTCGTCCCGATATAATGTTCGGCGTAGGTGTTTGTGCTAGATATCAATCTGCTCCTAAAATTTCTCACCTAAATGCTTTGTCAAGAAAATCATCAAGTATGTGTGCAGGACAAGTGAATTGGGAATCTGGTTCACCAAAGACACTAATACCAACTTAGTTGGTTTTAGTGACTACGATTGGGCGGGGATATAGATGACGAAAGAGTACTAGTGGGGGTTGTTTTTCTTGGGTAATAATCTAGTGTCATGGTACGATCGCAAGCAAAGCTGTGTTTCTCTCTCATTGCTGAATCTGAATATGTGGCGGCGGGGAGTTGTTGTTCACAACTAATATGGTTAAAACACATGCTTGATGACTATGGTCTTGATAGTAATATCTTGACCATGTATTGTGACAATTTGAGTGCTATAAATATTTCCAAAAACCCTGTACAACACTCACGCACTAAGCACATTGATATCCGCCATCATTTTTAAGAGATTTAGTAGAAAAGGAATTGATCCAAATAGAGCATATTGATACAAAACATCAACTTGCGATATTTTGACCAAAGCCTTGGACCATGAGAGATTTTCAAGTTTGAAAAAATCTCTTGGTCTATGTTTTCTATAAATCTGTTAGTGTTGCCGTCGGTGTTACCAACCTTTGTCGGCAACACTTTGTATGAGTTGTACATTATCTTTAAAATTTAAAAAAAAAAAAAAAAAAAATATATAGTTGTTTAATCCCGAATGGGGGCATTTCTTGACCTTTACGTGTTCTAGTATGTGTACATTCTTAAGGTTAACATTTTTTATAAAATACCCCTTTGTGCTAAAAAGTGACAAAGTCACTCATATTGTTGTTGATATTGAAAAAGGCAAAGCTTGTGGAAATTCCCAAAGGGAATATAATGTAGTGTTTTTATACTAAGTATTAGGGGCATGGAGCTCGCTACTACGGTGTACCCTACTTGAAAGGTATAAAACTTACTAATTGTAGCTTTACACTTTAATAAAAAACTCGGGGCACGGAGCTCGCTACTACGATGCTTCCTTGTAAATAAAGAAAGTGTAAAGTGTGCTTATAAATTGCCTAAGGAATGATAAGTTATATATGTTGAAAAATATCAAGGGGATTTTATTTAAAAATGTTGCCTTGTGTGTCCACGCTTATAACATTGCTAGTAACACATTAGTAGATGCTACATTAATTTTTTATTTTCTTGTTTTTGTTTTTGTTAATTAAATTTTAAATTTCCAAAAGTCTATTTGCTTATATTTAGAGTTTGTGAAATTTAAAAGGTTTTTAGCAAAAATTTTTATTTTTGTCAATCTAAGTGTAATTTTGTAATATCTATTTTTTAAAATTCATCTCTTTGAATTTTGAAAAACACAATTTTATGGATATTACTAAAATTATGTTTGAGTTATTATTAAAAATTATAAAAATTATAAAAATTAAAAAAAAAAAAATTAAAAAAAAAAAAAAAAAATGTCGGATATCAGCTTGAGTTTGTTGGGATTTTTGAGAGATAAGTGGAGATTTAATTAATTTGACATTGTCAAATCAATTAAATCCTACCACTATTCACTCATTAAAACCCACTCCTAAAACCCTCTCTCTCTCTCTCTCTCTAGTGTTCTCTCTCTCTAGGCGTTGAACAAAACCCTTCCCTGTTCCGCTTCGTCTTCGTCATCCTTCTTCAATCTTCCATGGCAAGCCCTAAAAATTCTCCCCAAATTTCATCACCCATGGAGATTTCGCCTCTAGCTCCCTCTAGTGTCGCCTCAAATGTCGCGGTTCGGCCATGGAAATCTCACCAGGCGACATTTCTCGGCCACCACCCTCAACCTCACCATCCTTAGACATTGTTGTATATGATCCGCTTCTCAAATTCCCATTCCCATCAACCTTCCTGAAGCTACACCATCCATGAGCTCACCTTCGCCCCTCGAAGAAGACCAAGAAGCGAAAGGCGGTTGATGCCTCGAGCTCTTTTAGGGGTGGAGTGCGTAGACAATCGGAGAGGATCAAAACTCTGTTCGAGTCGAAGATACCATCTAATACGGTGATGATCCGGTGAATGTGGAGAAGGATTCTTCAAGCTCGTCTCTCAACATTTCGTCCAGAGGAAGGTTCGGACCAGCTTTTAAAGAGACAAGGAGCCCTCATCATCTTGATGAGGATGAAGAAGCTTGGATGGAAGATGAAGAAACCCTTCTTGAAGCTCGAGTCAAGTTGAAGAAGAAACGAGAAAATTTACAGTGGTGTCGCCCCAAGTGTTGCCGATGCAATGGCAACACTGGAACACCTTTGCCGAAGACCAAAGCACAATCGAGTTCTCCTTCCTATTCTCCTATTTCATGGCACGAGTACACTCTCCTAATCCCTCTCAAGATGAAAAATCAGATTATGAGTCTTTTGGATTTTATGAACGTCCATTTCTTTCGGAAGAATTTTATAGTGATGCGAGTCTTCATAATTTTTGTTGAAGATTCTGAGAAGAAAATTCTGAATGAAAAGAATATTTATGTGACTCAATTCAAGGAGTTAGGTGTGTATCGAGTTTTGGAGGATAGGATGTTTTTGCCTACGGTGACTAGAGTGTCATCGTATATTGAAAGTGTGGTTAGGAATTTCTATGCTCATCTTAGGGATAATATTGATGATAGGAATACCCCTCATTATGGAAAGATCTTTGTTAGGGGCATTATCTTTGATTTTAATCCTTTGATTATCAATAGAGCCTTCGGCCTCCCTAATGTCGAAGATGAGAGCTTGGAATATGATCCTAATGCCTTAGCCACCTTTTTAACTTGGAGGAGAATTACCATTTGGTCGATCATTTTAAGTCTACCTATCTCACTTCTTTGTTTAGCGTGCTACACAAGTTATGTATAACAAATTGGCTTCCACGGCAAATGAAAACACCGTAACCTTTGAGCAAGCTAATTTGTTGTATAAATTAGGAAAGAAACAAAGAGTAAATTTTGGGAGACTTGTATTCGCTCACCTTCTTTGCATGGGCCAAAAAGAAAAAGACCTCCTCCTTCATTTTTCCTTCCACTTATTTTCCAAGTCTAATGTACCAAAACCTTAAGCACTTGGAATGGTGATAATCTTTCGGAAAGACCCTGTATTATCGAATTACCAAAGCACTACTTGCGAAGGGTGATAGGAGCCTGACGAGGATTTACCTTGGGTTTTGGTTACAAATGCTCCTCTGTTCTTTGCCCTTTTAACTGCAGGTGATCGCCCCAGTGTCAGCCAATGAAGCGCCGCAACACTTTGGAGTGCTCCACATTTGCCAATGGTTGATGCTGCGATGATTCTTAATTTTCAGTCAATGGTCAAGTGAAGCACATTGACTCAGTAATTCAGGGGATGGTTGGATAATTGCTTGCACTGACATGATGAAAATGGTGGATTTAATTTCTTCCAAAATAGGGAGATAAGCCATTAGTAGGCGTGATGATGATGATGGAGGGTGGGAATGCGTGCTGGGCCTAGTGGGACAGGTGAGCCCAGGAGGCTGGGAAGGAGAGCTGGAAATGCGGTTTAATGAGTGGTTTGGTTCCGAATGGTTTGTGTTTTTGAGTGGTTTGGAAATAAAAACAATTTTATTTGTTTTATTTTTGGCTTTGTAATGCTTAAACAAATTTTATTTTCTACATTTTTTCTTTGTTTTAATTTGGAATTTTCTTCAAAAGATGATGGATGATTTTTGTTAAATGGTTGGTTGGTTGTTTAGAATTTAATAGTTAGTTTATTTAATTATTAAATTTCGTATTAAAGGGGAGATTTTTGTAAAGATTTTGAGTACTTCATTTTGCTTAAAATGGTTGATGTTTTGGATTGAAAAATATTTCAAAACATTGCACGAAGGTTGATGTTCTGCCTCTATCAAAATCTCGTGGCATTTTTTGTGGTTTTAGTTAAGTTTGACTAACTGTTTTTTTTTGAAAAGATCCATCACATTGGTATTTTTGTGAAGGAAATCCCGGTAACTTATGGGGGAGATTGTTAATGTTAAGATCATGTGTTGTGCAATGAAATGGCTCATCCCAGAAGTGTTTGCCGAGCAACCAGCCCACTTCTGTTGCCACTGGTGTTGCCAAAAGTGTTGCCATTTTGGGAATTTGGCGACAGCCGAGGATTAGATGAACTTGTATTTTTCACAAATATTAATGGAAGTAAATTAATGTTTATATAACAGTAGTTAGTCACCTAGCAAAATGAGCTTAGAAATCGGCCAACAGAAACTGACCCGGGCGTTAATCACGAAAGAGAGAG
The DNA here is from genome assembly GCA_022495995.1 of Adenophora triphylla var. japonica. NCBI lineage: Eukaryota > Viridiplantae > Streptophyta > Magnoliopsida > Asterales > Campanulaceae > Adenophora > Adenophora triphylla. The sequence continues at coordinate 164,152 of JAFEMH010005402.1, forward strand.
GAGAAGAAATTAACAAATAAGGACATGTTGGTTTATTTGTTTAATTGATGACCAAGCCAGGAGATATTTTATTCAGCTATTCTGGGGAGAACAAGTCAGAGTACAAGG